>JAXQQM020065075.1:0-62090 GCA_034641835.2 Pinus albicaulis
TGATCAATTGGGTCTAGGATAGCAATGGACAAGGGAAAATGAGGTAAAATGAGATGAGAGAAAGCACAATTTTGAGGCTCAACACTACCTCTGTTACATTTCAGAAAGGTCGATTTGGCAACAAAAATCTTGAACATGGCACTCCCCAGAAAAATCTTTCCCAGTTAGCCGAACCCTACCATCTATGAGTATTAGCCTTCATCTCCCAGTGTTCCTACACCAATAAAATCCTAAAAACCTCTTTGGTGTTCATTAAGCCTCAGCTTCCTAGTACCCTGTTACAATGCCTTCTATTGTTCAAGCAGATCTCGCTATCCACTACTCCTCTTATCAACCAAACCGCTCATTATGCCAGAAATTATTTGTCGTCAGTTATCCCCATTTTCTCTTCATTATCTCCATAAAAAAAAAAACATTTGATTTCTGTTTCATGTTGACTGATATAGGATGCCTCAAAGCCTACCTTTCAACAGATCTCTTCCTATCAACTTCAACATCTTATCTAGGAAGTTGATCCAGAAACCCATCATTACCCGGATACTTGTAGACATCAGTGGCAGGTAATCTTGTGTTTGATTAGGAGTCCTCATCATTGGCTCTTGATCAAATGATTCTATGAGTGTTCGACTTCAACTCTTTTTATTCACACTCGCTAGATTGTACTGTGAATCTTAGGGACCATCATCATTATTGGCAGCCACCTTCGTGTCTGTTAACAATTTTCATTATCGACTGGTAATCAGACGATTTCTCACATGTTCGACGACAGCTCCTTCATTCACATGTTGAGAAATATGCAGTTTAAGTGAAGTGGCGGTCAAGACCTTGGGGCAAAGGTTACATCATTAAAGCTATGTTCCCTTCCCCAAGTTGCGATATTGTTTATGGAGACAGCTTCTTCAGCCTGATCCTGTTATGACAGACACTTCCACATTATGCTTATCGCTGGACAAATTCTTCATATCTCAATTCTAGAGAAATCATGTTGATTAGCTACTGAGCATGGGAATACCTGACTCAAGACGGATACTATATTTTCTGACATATGTTGTTGTTTCAGGTTTTCTTTAGTCTTTCAATCTCTTTATCTCTACTACACACATTATAAAGTATTTCGGCCATCGTCTTCGTCTCTGACCTCGCACTTTAGGGGGCATCTGTTACAGGGCAAAAAACCTCCTCATCAGCTTAGAGGAGAAGATAAATATGGAAGGAATACAAAGACCTAAACTAAACCTACTTCTGCCAAGGTAACGCACCCCTATGACATAAAAAGAGCGTTATAACGCACCTGATCAATGAAAAAGTCGCGTTACTGGCTAGGGAAATGCTCTGTTTAGACTAGAGGGCAGCGTTACCTGTGTTTTGAGTTTGAAACAGAAAAAACCCGCGGAGAATGATTTGAAATTCCAGCTTTTTTTCATAAGAGAGTCAGTACAAAATAGAAACTGCAAAGCACTAGTCTCTTATTGGGCCTTGCTAAAAACAACTGAACTCTCAAGGCAAAAGCATGGGAAGTTGAGGAAACATCTTGGTTTTTTCTATTTAAAACTGGTGGAAGGAGAAAGGCAATGATTGCTCTCTCCATCTCCTATAAAATGGAGTTGCAGGCTCTTGGTTCAAGGTCGAAGGATTGTCAAAGTTTTGAGTACTTGTGAAGCAGAGCACTATTGTTGTAGTGGAAAGGTCAAAAATCAAAGAGGTTCATTGAGAACTTGTTGATCAAGACATCACCACATTGAGAGATTGAGAGATTGGAAGGCTGAGGAGGGCTTGGTGCAACTAACGGTTGTAATCCTCCTTTTTATAAATCAATAGAACTGTATCTGTTTTGTCCATTCTATGCATTGATATCGTTATTTTTCTTCAATTACTTATATATCATGAGATGAATGGCTTAGATGTGCATTGTTTAAATTTTTATCATATATTAACTTAATTGATAGGAAATGTATGTTATGGTAGAAATTACACGGGTGCTTTGATTGATCACAGGGTCTAGATTTGGAGCTGGTGAAGGAGGAGCCCTGCTTCGCTACTTAGCACTCTCCAAGAGACTTCAAAATCATTAAAGAGGTACTCTTCCATCTTATTCCATCAAGTTGTTATAGTTGATATGAACATGTATGTATCTTCTTTGTGAACTATACAGCGAACCTTATTATCTGCCTCGGGCACTGGAAAGCCCTGAGAGGGATATTCGAGAACCAACAACCCAAGCATTTTACCCTATAGCAATAGGGTTTATAATATTTGGTTTTAATACTATGATTTATATTATGGCTTAATATGTACGGTTATAATGTAGATTGTAATATATAGGATTTATAAGTAGGGTTTAATATTTTTGTTTATAATATTAGGGTGTATAATATTGTGTTAATATATAGGGTTTATAACATTAGGTATTATAATATTTGGGTTCATAATATTGGAGTTTACTTTAGTGTTTATAATAATCGATTTAATATTTGCATTTATAGTATTGGATTTAGAATAGTATTTATAATTTAGTATAGTATAATATTGTTAACATTATAATTAACAATATTATCAACCCAAGGGTTAACAATATTAGTATAGTTTAGGATGTGTAGGGAACTAAAAATATTAATATAGTGTAGTTTATAATATAATATATTTATAATAATAATAATAATAATAATCCAATTTTAAGGTCACGACCAAGCCAAACACCAAATTGGTGTATGAGACCCCCTTGTTTGTGGGACAAGGGACCCACCTCCGAACAACGATTTTACTGTTAATTATACGAAGGCATACATACTCTAACCCCCTATGGTTTTAAACCTGTGACTTCTTAAGAGGAAACACATGCTCTTGACTATTAGGCCCACTCAAGCTGTATATTTATAGTGGGCTTAATATTAGTATTGATCAGGAGATCAAGTCTCTTGAAGAAAAATGCTCAAAAATGAAGTTCTTCAGAATGGCTTCGAAACAGATCGACTGGAAAGAGCTCGGCGATACAACCCCAACGCCGCAAATGGAACTCAAATCCGTTGCCGTATGGAGGAGATATTTCAGTTTGAATTTGCCCAATAACTTTCAATTTTGAAAGAAAAGTTTTTTAATATATTGTGGTGGAATAATTTTATTTTTATTAAGGTTTAATAGATTAATTAAATTATATAGTTTTAATATTTTATATGGTTTTATATATTAAATCATATATTATATTAATAATTATATATTTTAATTAATTATTAAAAAGAATTGTATTAAACCTTATTAAAACTAAATATCAAACCTACACATATATTTTAAAGTTTCAAATTGAAAATGTTATTAAACGGAGTTTAAAACCCACAATTCAAATGTTTTTAATGGGCACATGTGCTATTACGTGGGTTTAAAAAGGCTTTGGGTGACGTGTAAAGCACATACGTTGGTTTGTTTTTAGTGGAGGACACGTGATTCATCACGTTGGAGCGGACTTAAAACTTTGGCTATGGTTTAATTACGTGTGCATCAGGTTCAACGGATAACAACAGTTAATGCCGAACGGATAACCACTTGACATTTAATGTCACAGCAAACGTTGCCACCATTTTAGTGCCGGTTTCCCCCAATTAAGGCGGACCTCCACATTTAACTGCAGTTAGCCAGATTTAACTGGAGTTTTTTTAGGCCAACTGGCAGATGGAGTAAATGTGGCATAACTTTGGCTAGGAGAGGTCTTTTGAGACGAATTTATTTATTTATTTTGGGTGTAGAGATCATTCTGGAGCTGTTGGAAGTGTTTGCAGACCAACCAGGGCATTCTATCTGCGAATTTTACAGCGTTTTTGATCGTGGAGCCATAAGGGCCTAAGGAAAAGAGAGCTGCATTGGACTACCTTCATCCAATGGAGGTGATTTTGTAGTCATTTTAGACTGATTTGGGTCTTCTGAATCTGTTTTTGCAATCTATTTTTCCATTTGGGGCTTTTATATAGATGTAATCTCATTTTAAGCATTTAATCAAAGGAGGACTGAGCCTAATTAGAGGCTTTTGGACCCAGCGGAGGTAGCCCAAGAGAGGGGTGAACCGCTTAAACAATTATCTGCTGTCACTATGTATATTTTGGCTGTTTATTTTCAGATTCTGATAGTTTAAACAGTAAATTTTCATAAGCATGCTTTTCCCAAACAAGTTTATACAGTAAACAAAACTTGTTATTTTATCATCAAACCTCTACACTTCAATTGCAGAACATATTATCTTGCTTATTCACACATAAAAAACAGATCAATGAATACTTTGAACTTAAAAACAAATACTTTCATTGATCAAGATCATTAGTGATTACATTTTATTTCTTTAGGCAGAGTCTGTAGAAGGGCCAGGTAGCCTCCGGATTCATCCTTTCTAGTAAAGGTGAAATATCCGGTGAATGCCCTCTACAGTCAATCTCTGTATGAGATTCTTTGTTCTCACGATTTCAGATCAGGTTGGTATCAGAGCTCAAGGTTTCTCTTAAGAGTTTGTGAAATTTGTGCAAGTAAATTATGTTGTTCTGCAAATCTTGATGCTTACTAGGCTGAAACTGCAAAGAGGGGAAGGACAATTGGTTAGAGAACAAGTTAATCCTCAACCAAGGAGGGCTAGAGTGCCATTACATCCACCTTCCATTTCATCCTCAATAGCCTTAGAATCGGCCACAAGCATGTCTTCCATAGAAGGAGAAGTACATGAGGAAATGGATCCCAAGGAAGAAGAAAGAGTCTTTAGAAAAGCTTTCTTGGACTTGACTGAGATGGTTAGGATCCTATACCAGGAGAGAAATGATAGGATTGCTGGAGAAGGGTTTAGGAACCAAAGAGAAGAAGGAGGTTCTTCAGGAGGGAAGAAAGACAAAGATGAGTCTAAGAAAGGGAATGGAGGAAATGGTGATCATTCATCTCCATTGTCATCCTCTTCCTCCACATCATCCTCTTCTACTTCTGTTAATCAGTCACAAAAAACAGAAACATCTCTTAAAAATCCTTTGTTAAAGCTTGATGTGAAGTTTGAGTTGCCAATGTTTAATGGTGATGTGAATGCAGAAAAATTGGATAACTGGATTAGACAGATGGAAGTCTATCTCAGAATTCAGAATTTGCATGATGATGACACAAAAATCCAATTAGCCTCTTTGAGAATGGATGGAGCAGCTTTGGTTTGGTGGGAAGCCAAGACTAGAGAGGAGATTAAAAAGCATGGTAAGATAACTCTAACATGGAATGAGTTTATTACTGCTATTAAGAAACATTTTTATCCTCTTGCTCATATTCAGAAAGCAATCATGAATTGGCAAAATTTTAGGCAACTTAAGGGTCAAAATGTGCAAGATTATACCCAAGAGTTTAGAAGGAGAGCACTTCTACTTGGAGTAGACTTACAAAGTCAAGACACCTTGTTGAAATACATAGGAGTTTTGCACAATTATCTACAACATACTATTCTAATGTTCAATCCTACCAGCTTAGATGAAGTCTGTGTGCAGGCTACACATTTAGAAGCTAGAGGAAAGAATATTTTTGATGAGGATAGTAATTTTCAAAACAAAGGAAAGAAAAGAGTTGCTAATTCAAGAAAGGACAAAGGAAAGTTCTTTTGCAAGAACTGTTCTAAGACAAGTCATGATGAAGATCATTGCTGGAAGCTTCATCCTGAACTGAAACCAGAAAAATACAAGAACAAAAACAAGACCAAAGAAAAGGAGAAAACTGTAGCAACAGTTGAGCAAGACTTAGGGTCAGACTCAGGAGATGAGACAAAAAGCATAGCCATGGTTTTAAATAACATTAAGGGGAAAGAAGTGGTGCAAGACACAATTCCTAGTTCTAGCTCTTTGAATTGTCACAAAGATACTCATGAAGAAAAGAGGAGAATAGAGCTTTTCCATGTGAGGGTAATTTCCAAGCATACCAAAATTGACACACTATTTGACAGTGGGTCACAAGCTAATCTTATTTCTGAAGATTTGGTCAAGCAGCTGAAACTTGAGACCATTCCACATCCGAAGCCTTATCCACTTGGATGGATATGCAAGGATGCTAATTTGCAGGTTTCAAGGAAGTGCATATTGCGCTTTGCAATAACTGCACACTTTATTGACACAGTGGAACTTGATGTGGTGCCGCTTGATATCTCAGGTATTGTTTTGGGAAGTCCTTATTTATTTGACAGAAGGGCTATCTTTCATCGCCATGAAAACAAGTATCACTTGTTCAAAGATGGTAAAGAGTACATTGTGAGAGCTCACAAGAAGAAGCTGGAATCTTCTTTACTACATGCAGGTCAATTGAAAAGATTGGTTAATGCAAGTCAAAGTCTAACTTTGTTGATGTTGAAACGACCAGATTTTGAGCATTTGCCATTTTATGATGTTGCTAATGAATTGTCTCAGTTTGATAACAGTTTTTCTTTGAAAAAAGATGATGTTATGTTGCATGAATTACCTTTTGGGTCAGCCAATGCAGTGAATAAAGTGTCAAAGCAAAGCAGTGCAAGCAGCGAGAAGGACACAAAATTCAGCATGGGAAAAAGTTGGTTTCAGAATGGTACAATTCGCCATGGGAACAGTTTGCAAGGTGAAGGGTATTTTAAGTCTTCTGGAAAGTTTGATCAATGTAGATAAAGTTTATTTTCTGCAAAGTACAATTGCTGTTCTGCAAATTTTAATCATTTTCATCATGACTCGGTCAATCTTAGCAATGGTAGATAAGTTGATTCCAGAGACAGATTATCGTTTTCTCAAAAGCTTCAGTTGATGAAATCGGGTAGATTTCAGTTGTTCAAGGGTGGAAGAGTGGAGAATCAGTCTCCACATCATCAGTTTCAGTAATCAGAAAGCTTTTGAGGGTCCAAAAGCTTCCCATTTGGGAGGTGTGATCAGGGGATCAAGTCTCTTGAAGAAAAATGCTCAAAAATGAAGTTGCTCAGAATGGCTCTGAAACAGATCGACTGGAAAGAGCTCGGTGATACAATCCCAACGCCGCAAATGGCACTCAAATCCGTTGCCGTACGGAGGAGATATTTCAGTTTGAATTTGCCCAATAACTTTCAATTTTGAAAGAAAAGTTTTTTAATATATTGTGGTGGAATAATTTTATTTTTATTAAGGTTTAATGGATTAATTAAATTATATAGTTTTAATATTTTATAGTTTTATATATTGAATCATATATTATATTAATAATTATATATTTTAATTAATTATTAAAAATAATTGTATTAAACCTTATTAAAACTAAATATCAAACCTACACATATATTTTAAAGTTTCAAATTGAAAATGTTATTAAACAGAGTTTAAAACCCACAATTCAAATGTTTTTAATGGGCACATGTGCTATTACGTGGGTTTAAAAAGGCTTTGGGTGACGTGTAAAGCACATACGTTGGTTTGTTTTTAGTGGAGGCCACGTGATTCATCACATTGGAGCGGATTTAAAACTTTGGCTATGGTTTAATTACGTGTGCAGCAGGTTCAACGGATAACAACAGTTAATGCCGAACGGTGCGGCCACATGCACCACTTGACATTTAATGTCACAGAAAACGTTGCCACCATTTTAGCGCCGGTCTCCCCCAATTAAGGCGGACCTCCACATTTAACTGCAGTTAGCCAGATTTAACTGGAGTGTTTTTAGGCCAACTGGCAGATGGAGTAAATGTGGCATAACTTTGGCTAGGAGAGGTCTTTTGAGACGATTTTTTTTTTTTTTTTTTGGTGTAGAGATCATTCTAGAGCTGTTGGAAGTGTTTGCAGACCAACCAGGGCATTCTATCTGCGAATTTTACATTGTTTTTTATCGTGGAGCCCTCAGGGCCTAAGGGAAAGAGAGCTGCATTGGACTACCTTCATCCAATGGAGGTGATTTTGTAGTCATTTTAGATTGATTTGGGTCTTCTGAATCTGTTTTTGCAGTCTATTTTGCCATTTGGGGCTTTTATACAGATGTAATCTCATTTTAAGCATTTAATCAAAGGAGGACTGAGCCTAATTAGAGGCTTTTGGACCCAGCGGAGGTAGCCCAAGAGAGGGGTGAACCGCTTAAACAATTATCTGCTGTCACTATGTATATTTTGGCTGTTTATTTTCAGATTCTGATAGTTTAAATAGTAAATTTTCATAAGCATGATTTTCCCAAACAAGTTTATACAGTAAACAAAACTTGTTATTTTATCATCAAACCTCTACACTTCAATTGCAGAACATATATTCTTGCTTATTCACACATAAAAACAGATCAATGAATACTTTGAACTTAAAAAAAAATACTTTCATTGATCAAGATCATTAGTGATTACATTTTATTTCTTTAGGCAGAGTCTGTAGAAGGGCCAGGCAGCCTCCGGATTCATCCTTTCTAGTAAAGGTGAAATATCCGGTGAATGCCCTCTACAGTCAATCTCTGTATGAGAAATTCTTTGTTCTCACGATTTCAGATCAGGTTGGTATCAGAGCTCAAGGTTTCTCTTAAGAGTTTGTGAAATTTGTGCAAGTAAATTGTGTTATTCTGCAAAACTTGATGCTTACTACGCTGAAATTGCAAAGAGGGGAAGGACAATTGGTTAGAGAACAAGTTAATCCTCAACCAAGGAAGGCTAGAGTGCCATTACATCCACCTTCCATTTCATCCTCAGTAGCCTTTGAATCAGCCACAAGCATGTCATCCAGAGAGGGAGAAGTACATGAGGAAATAGATCCCAAGGAAGAAGAAAGAGTCTTTAGAAAAGCTTTCTTGGACTTGACTGAGATGGTTAGGATCCTATACCAGGAGAGAAATGATAGGATTGCTGGAGAAGGGTCTAGGAACCAAAGAGAAGAAGGAGGTTCTTCAGGAGGGAAGAAAGACAAAGATGAGTCTAAGAAAGGGAATGGAGGAAATGGTGATCCTTCATCTCCATCGTCATCCTCTTCCTCCACATCATCCTCTTCTACTTCTGTTAATCAGTCACACAAAACAAAAACATCTCTTAAAAATCTTTTGTTAAAGCTTGATGTGAAGTTTGAGTTGCCGATGTTTAATGGTGATGTGAATGCAGAAAAATTGGATAACTGGATTAGACAGCTGGAAGTCTATCTAAGAATTCATAATTTGCATGATGATGACACAAAAATCCAATTAGCCTCTTTGAGAATGGATGGAGCAGCTTTGGTTTGGTGGGAAGCCAAGACTAGAGAGGAGATTAAAAAGCATGGTAAGATAACTCTAACATGGACTGAGTTTATTACTGCTATTAAGAAACAGTTTTATCCTCTTGCTCATATTCAGAAGGCAATCATGAATTGGCAAAATTTTAGGCAACTTAAGGGTCAAAATGTGCAAGATTATACCCAAGAGTTTAGAAGGAGAGCACTTCTACTTGGAGTAGACTTACAAAGTCAAGACACCTTGTTGAAATAAATAGGAGGTTTGCACAATTATCTACAACATACTATTCTATTGTTCAATCCTACTAGCTTAGATGAAGTCTGTGTGCAGGCTACACATTTAGAAGCTAGAGGAAAGAATATTTTTGATGAGGATAGTAATTTTCAAAACAAAGGAAAGAAGAGAGTTGCTAATTCAAGAAAGGACAAAGGAAAGTTCTTTTGCAAGAACTGTTCGAAGACAAGTCATGATGAAGATCATTGTTGGAAGCTTCATCTTGAACTGAAACCAGAAAAATTCAAGAACAAAAACAAGACCAAAGAAAAGGAGAAAACTGTTGCAACAGTTGAGCAAGACTTAGGGTCAAACTCAGGAGATGAGACAAAAAGCATAGGCATGGTTTTAAAGAACATTAAGGGGAAAGAAGTGGTGCAAGACACAATTCCTAGTTCTAGCTCTTTGAATTGTCACAAAGATACTCATGAAGAAAAGAGGAGAATAGAGCTTTTCCATGTGAGGGTAATTTCCAAGCATACCAAAATTGACACACTATTTGACAGTGGGTCACAAGCTAATCTTATTTCTGACGATTTGGTCAAGCAGCTGAAACTTGAGACCATTCCACATCCAAAGCCTTATCCACTTCGATGGATATGCAAGGATGCTAATTTGCAGGTTTCAAGAAAGTGCATATTGCGCTTTGCAATAACTGCACACTTTGTTGACACAGTGGAACTTGATGTGGTGCCGCTTGATATCTCAGGTATTGTTTTGGGAAGTCCTTATTTATTTGACAGGAAGGCCATCTTTCATCGCCATGAAAACAAGTATCACTTGTTCAAAGATGGTAAAGAGTACATTATGAGAGCTCACAAGAAGAAGATGGAATCTTCTTTACTCCATGCAGGTCAATTGAAAAGACTGGTTAATGCAAGTCAAAGTCTAACTTTGTTGATGTTGAAACGACCAGATTTTGAGCATTTGCCATTTTATGATGTTGCTAATAATATGTCTCAGTTTGATAACAGTTTTTCTTTGAAAAAAGATGATGTTATGTTGCACGAATTACCTTTTGGGTCAGCCAATGCAGTGAATGAAGTGTCAAAGCAAAGCAGTGCAAGCAAGAAGGACACAAAATTCAGCATGGGACAAAGTTGGTTTCAGAATGGTAGAATTCGCCATGGGAACAGTTTGCAAGGTGAAAGTCATTTTAAGTCTTTCTGGAAGTTTGATCAATGTAGAGAAATTTTTTTTTCTGCAGATTACAATTGCTGTTCTGCAAATTTTAATCATTTGCATTATGACTCCGTCAATCTTAGCAATGGTAGATCAGTTGATTCCAGAGACAGGTTATCATTTTCTCAAAAGCTTCAGTTGATGAAATCGGGTAGATTTCAGTTATTCAAGGGTGGAAGAGTGGAGAATCAGTCTCCACATCATCAGTTTCAGTAATCAGAAAGCTTTTGAGGGTCCAAAAGCTTCCCATTTGGGAGGTGTGATCAGGAGATCAAGTCTCTTGAAGAAAAATGCTCAAAAATGAAGTTGCTCAGAATGGCTCCGAAACAGATCGACTGGAAAGAGCTCGGCGATACAATCTCAACGCCGCAAATGGCACTCAAATCCGTTGCCGTATGGAGGAGATATTTCAGTTTGAATTTGCCCAATAACTTTCAATTTTGAAAGAAAAGTTTTTTAATATATTGTGGTGGAATAATTTTATTTTTATTAAGGTTTAATAGATTAATTAAATTATATAGTTTTAATATTTTATATGGTTTTATATATTAAATCATATATTATATTAATAATTATATATTTTAATTAATTATTAAAAAGAATTGTATTAAACCTTATTAAAACTAAATATCAAACCTACACATATATTTTAAAGTTTCAAATTGAAAATGTTATTAAACGGAGTTTAAAACCCACAATTCAAATGTTTTTAATGGGCACATGTGCTATTACGTGGGTTTAAAAAGGCTTTGGGTGACGTGTAAAGCACATTCGTTGGATTTTTTTAAGTGGAGGCCACGTGATTCATCACATTGGAGCAGATTTAAAACTTTGGCTATGGTTTAATTACGTGTGCAGCAGGTTCAACGGATAACAACAGTTAATGCCGAACGGTGCGGACACATGCACCACTTGACATTTAATGTCACAGCAAACGTTGCCACCATTTTAGCGCCGGTTTCCCCCAATTAAGGCGGACCTCCACATTTAACTGCAGTTAGCCAGATTTAACTGGAGTTTTTTTAGGCCAACTGGCAGATGGAGTAAATGTGGCATAACTTTGGCTAGGAGAGGTCTTTTGAGACGATTTTTTATTTTATTTTGGGTGTAGAGATCATTCTGAAGCTGTTGGAAGTGTTTGCAAACCAACCAGGGCATTCTATCTGCGAATTTTACAGTGTTTTTTTATCGTTGAGCCCTCAGGGCCTAAGGGAAAGAGAGCTGCATTGGACTACCTTCATCCAATGGAGGTGATTTTGTAGTCATTTTAGACTGATTTGGGTCTTCTGAATCTATTTTTGCAGTCTATTTTGCCATTTGGGGCTTTTATACAGATGTAATCTCATTTTAAGCATTTAATCAAAGGAGGACTGAGCCTAATTAGAGGCTTTTGGACCCAGCGGAGGTAGCCCAAGAGAGGGGTGAACCGCTTAAACAATTATCTGATGTCACTATGTATATTTTGGCTGTTTATTTTCAGATTCTGATAGTTTAAACAGTAAATTTTCATAAGCATGCTTTTCCCAAACAATTTTATACAGTAAACAAAACTTGTTATTTTATCATCAAACCTCTACACTTCAATTGCAGAACATATATTCTTTCTTATTCACACATAAAAAACAGATCAATGAATACTTTGAACTTAAAAACAAATACTTTCATTGATCAAGATCATTAGTGATTACATTTTATTTCTTTAGGTAGAGTCTTTAGAAGGGCCAGGTAGCCTCCGGATTCATCCTTTCCGGTGAATGCCCTCTACAGTCAATCTCTGTATGAGAAATTATTTGTTCTCACGATTTCAGATCAAGTATTTATAGTATCAGGTTTGTAGTCTCTTTTGTTTAATAATACCTTGGGGTTTATGATATTAATATCTAATATGTATAATAATATGATATGGTTTATAATCCATTTAGTTTATAATATTAATCCCTTAGGTTTATTAATTCCTTGGACTCATCACATTAATCACTTGGGTTTATAATAATTTTTTAATTTTTTATTTGCTTTGTTATGTGGGTCCTAACATGACATCACGCCAAACCTTTGGTCTCAGAAACCACAACCGAGGGGCATCTAAGCCTTCAAAATCACCCGGGGATCGCACCTGGCCTCAACCACACCAACCCTTATTATGGCTAGATTTGTATTGCCTTTGGGGGGATTGGAACCGGTGAAATTTTCAACACGTGTCTTAACATCCCACTCTTCACCGTCGAACCAAACCCCCTGTTGGCTTCTTGGGTTTATAATATTAATCCTAGGGTTCATAATAATAATATTAGGGTTTATATTCCGAGGGTTTAATATCAATATTAGAGTCTAATGTTATTCCCTTGGATTTATATTCCCTCCAAGTTTTAATATTAATCCAATGGGTATAGTAATATCTTGGGTTTAAAATTCCTTGGGTCAACCATGGTTAACTATGGTCTAACGTCACATTGTGACAAAGATTCTCTCAATATGAAAAGTAATCATGGTCAACCATGGTCCAACATCACATTGTGACAAATATTGTCTCAATATGAAAATCAACCATGGTAAACCATGTTTTTCTTAGGGTTTATAACATTTATCTTAAGGTTTATATACCATTGGTTTACAATATTAATCCTTTTGGTTTTTAGGTTTTTTGTATTAATTCATTGTTTTTGTTAGTGCATTGTGTTTATAATATGAATCTCTTCGATTTATTAATCTAAGGGTTCATATTCATAGGGTATAATATTATTTATAGGATTTATAATATTAATCCTGGGGTTTTATATAGATTCCTTGGGTTTATAATCCATTAGGATTATAATCTTAATCTTATGGTTTATATTCTTAGGGTTTAATATTAAGCCTAGTGTTTACAATCTTGATCCCTTAGGTTTATTAATTTTAGGGTTTATATTCCTAGGGTTTCATATTCACCCTAGGGTTTAATGTTATTTCCATGGGTTTTTAATATTCATCAGTTTCCCCCGAATGCGGGTGAACAATGAAGGTGGGCATATGGCAAGCCCATGGTGTGACAGATGGCTCAGCCACATGGTCACGCATGGGCTCAAGCCGCGGGTATTAATATATGCCAACTGCACCCACCAGAGCTCCATTAATACGCTTGTCTGTCGATGTGCCCACCAATATTTCAAAATGTCTCCAAGAAGCAGCTTTCTTCCATCACCCTCTAGCTGCATCTGCCCCTCTTTGGTCTCAGAGCCGAGCCATCGAACACCCACAGGGAGGCGATGCTGCCTTTATTGTTGTATTTTCCTTGCTCCCAGCCACCACGTCTCCCACAACCTCCATTACAACCTCAATTTCGATACTGAGCCTTCAGCCCCTTCGTCCTTTGCACCTTCGGTTGCTCAGACTTTTGTTCATTCGGCCCTGCTTTCTCAGCCCATCAACAACACCTCCACGAGCTCCATTATGCCTAGGCGCCACTGGATGCACTGCCACCGAGGCAATGGGCATGGAAGTGCGTCTAGGCCTCCACTCTCTAACCTCTCTAACTCTTCATCTCCTTCCCTTGAGGATTCCTTTGCTTGCTATCCTGCAACTCGCAATGGCCCCGAGGCGGTCATGCTCTTTAACTCATGTTCGCACTTCGAGTTTGTGCCACCCCACTAGTCATTCCTCCTCGCCGATGCCAAATCTGGAGACGCTACCCTCTCTGTCCACTGTGCACTTTGCTCAATTCTGTTACAATTTCACCCTGGACCATCCTCGCATCATTGCCAACATCTCAATAAGCTTCAGGGAGGAAGATTCCAATGCTGAGAGCCTTCGCCCCAGGAAAATGCATAGAAAATCCACCATAGACTTGATGCCTCAGCGACCTTCAAGAAAATCTGAAGCTCTCCCCGTCGTCCATGGCGCTCCCTCTTCCAGCAACAAAAGCCAAGGCAGCACCAGCAGTAGCAGCGACAACAGCAGCAAGGACTGGTCTGGTGATGATGGTGGCAAAGGCAATGCACACATCGCCAGCTTTCCTGAACATGTCGCGCCTCGAGATAAGACTGCTAATGACTCCGAGCAGTACAGGTGCCTAATTGTGGAGGAGCCACGCCCCTGCACAATGACACTTGTCTTCTACAAGTTTCTTTTCAGTTCGGGTATTTTTTTCTGGTTTACTATGTCGCTCCTAGCTATTTTTGTTCTGGTTTACTTTTTGTATGAAGTTGGTTTTCCCGTGGTGAGAAGCTGCAGTAAAACTGGTTTGACTAGTTTCTCCTTCTGGGGCAGTCACTATTTTGATCTTTTGACTTACAATGCCTTTGGAATTGGCTAGTCCAACAATTATAGACGCCAGACAATCCATGTACTATATGTTTTATAAATAGAAATTAGACTTACTTAGGAAAAAAAATATATTAATCAGTTGCATTTATAATTTTAATCGTATGGCTCATGATATGAGTCTTAGAGTATAATGCTTATTTTATGGTTTATAATATTTAACTTAGGGTCTCCCGGATGCAGGTGCCTCATAGAGCTCAATCAACTCGCCACATGGCCGCCCCAATTCCAAGCTGTCCTCACCACGAGGCAACACATGGCCCTAGCGTGGGTGCCATTAAATATGAAATTCTGGCTCCGCACCCCGATGCCATAACTATTCTTCAATTTGTTTGTGGTGAATTCACTCGCACCGTCCAAGTTGCAGAGCACCCTTGCCATTTATGGGAAATGGCACTGGCTCCTCTCTGCACTTCTCCCTCCGTCTCTTTGTCAATTTCGCTCAAGACTCTGTACATTATTGTTGCACTTCTGCCTCGCTCTCTGCACTTCAAACTCCCTCCTCTCATTCGTTCCAAGGTGATTACAACTTCACTGCCCACTCTCCTCACTCAGCTCACTCGCCTTGCTTGCATTCTCCGAATTTGGCCGCCTCCATGCCTCGTCGCCATCGCATGCGCTTCCACAGAGGCCGAGGTTGAGACTCACCCTCTCGACCACCCATTCCTACCATGGAATGTTCGATGGATTTCTCCCTGGACTTGAATTCCCCGGATGTCCTTGTGACCCTCAACCCATATTTCTCTTTGCCTTCCCTAAGCTCAACCTCGCCCTTCTGGTTTGGGGTCCAAGAAGAGGATGCGTAAATCAACTATGTCACCCTCTTACCTTCAACAAACCCGGAAGATGGTGACCCTACCCATCAAACCTTTAGAGGACTCTTCGGACAGCGGCAGTAGAAACCCCCAGCTATCCAAGCCAGAGGACGACCCCTCCGATTATGGTTGCTTCATAGAGGAAGAGCAGCGTCTCCAACCAATTCAGGATCACAAGAACGAGAATTCCTAGCATCATAGTTACTCATTTTCTTGTTTTTTCGAGCTCATTCATAGTTTCTATGTTTTTTTACGTTCTGCACTGCATACTTAGATACTAGGTACTATTGTTTAATGTTAGTTTCCCCTTCAGGGGCAACGCCTATTATGCTCTATGGATTGGTTTCCCCCTAGGGATAGCCCCATCTTTGTCTTTTTGAATTTTCTCTTTCGCACCAGAATTGGCTAACTGGGGAATTCCGATCAAGACGCTGAACTGTATCACTTTAATTTTTGTATCATATGATAGAATATAATCATATTTATATAAAACAACAACAACAAAAACAAAAACAAAATACAAAAAAAATTATCTTAGGGTCAATATCCCTTGGGTTTATAATATTTTTTTTCTGCACAAGACTAGTTTCTATTATATAGTACAAAAAAAAGTACAATCCAACTTCCGGACTAGGATTATTGAGCTAGACAACCCCGGTGGGAAAGAGATAATTCAAAAATTCAAAATTGGGGATGCCCCTCAAAGGGAAACCAGAGCATAAAGCATTCCACAAAACATAGAAAGAGTTTCCCCTAATGAGGAAACCAGTCGTTAACAGAAAGTCCAAGAAGCTAAGTTTGTTTTGCATAATGAAAGTAAACATAGAGGTTATAGTAAAGCAAGAAAAAGCCGGAGAAAGAAGAACCATGGAACAACAAGTTCTGGTCTTTTGCATCCTGAAGCTGCAAACGAGGCAGTTCTTCCACTCTGTAGCACCCATAGTCAAAGGGGTCATCCTCCTTAGAGAGCCGAGGGTCCAACTCTGGCGTGGAGGTAGAATGAGCACCTGTGTCTTCTGCTTTGTCCGACTACCTGGCGCCATTGGCTGAGCTGTTGCCCCCACTATTAGAGGCTTTCCCCATACATTTGACAGGTAGAGCCACCATTTTTCTGGGCTGCGAGGAGGAAGAACTAGAGAGAGTGAATTTACGCGGCTTTTTCCTAGACCCAACTTCATAATTGCTTGGTTGAGCTTCTGCAATTTGAAATGAGAGATGGGATGAGAGGAGTTGTGGGTCATAGACCTCCGGCACTTCCACGGCCACCGAGAAAGCCACAGTTCACTCCTCCATGGTTGGAATTGGAGGGAAAGAGGTTGAACCTCTGCCTCCTCCCCTGCAGCAGCGCATTCGGCGGCAGCAAGGCATGGTGTTAGTAGAATTTTTGGAATGCAGAGGAAGCGAATGACCAAAGGGAGATGAACGAAAAGAGGAGTGATGTGCAGCATGAAACCATGGCACTACAAGTTCTGGTCATTTGCATCTTGAAGCTGCAGATGAGGCGGTTCTTCCACTCTGTAGCACCTGTAGTCAGAGGGGTCGTACTCCTTCTTGGAGAGCTAAGGGTGAAGCTCTAGCGTGGTGGAACGAGCACCTGTGTCTTCTACTGTTTTTGACTGCCTAGCGGCATTAGTTGAGCTGCTACCCCCACTATTAGAGGCTTCCTCCATGAATTTTACAAGAAAAGTGCCATTTTTCTAGGCTACGAGGAAGAAGAACAAGAGAGAGTGTATTTACGCGGCCTTTTCCTAGACATAGTGTCAGAATTACTTGATTGAGCTTCCGCAATTCGAAATGAGAGATGGGCTGAGAGGAGTTGTGGGTCATAGACCTCTGACGCTCCATTGGCCACCGAGAAAGCCACAGTGCGCTCCTCCATGGCTGGAATTGGAGGGAGAGAGGTTGAACATCTGCATCCTCCGCTGTGACAGCGCATTCGATGGCGGCGAGGCATGGTGTCAATAGAATTATGGGAATGGAGAGGAGGTGGATGACCAGAGGGAGATGGATGAACAGAGAAGTGATGTGCAACGTGAAACGAATAAGTAGAGGGCAACTTAATAGTGTCGTGAGGGGCGGAAGCACAATGAGGACCAGTAGAACCAAGAGCAGGAACTTGCAGAGAAAGCCTGAGGGAAAGACAGAGGGAGGCGCGAGATAATTACATGCAGGGGTCGGTACCATTGCCCATAAGAGGCTAGAGCATGCTGCAATTTAGACGCGTTGGAGTGAATGCGCATCAAGTGGAATTGAATGCCAAGAAGTGCACCAGGCCGAGGACCAACGAGGTGAATTTAAGGCTCTCACGCATGGGGCGGATGCTGCCTCGTGGAGAGGACAGTTATAAAGGCAGAGATGAGGCCATGTGGCTTGCCAAAAAGGCACTATTGTTCACTCGCATTCGGGGTTTGGTTTATAATAGTATAACTTTGGGTTTAATATTTTTCTATTAGGTTTATAATCGTTTGTGTTTTTAATATTAATACCTTATGTTTATCAGTCCCTTGGGCTTATAATATCAATGGTTTAATATTGTAACATTGGAATGGTACTAAAATCTATCTAACATCAAATTGTGATAAACATTGTCTTAATATGAAAATAAGTCTCACAATCATTATCGCAATGTTACATTACATTGTAATTTATTCAATGTTGCATTGTTACATTACAAAATTTGGGCTTAATACGAGGTTTATAATATTGGGGCCTTTTAATATTCAATTTAACATTAAAGTTTAATATGTTTATTTTATGGTTTATAATATTTATTTTAGGGTCAATATCCCTTGAGTTTATGATATTAATCCCTTGGGTTTAATATTATACCCTTGGGTTTATAATAGTTTGTGTTTTTAATATTAATACCTTGGGTTTATTAGTCCCTTGGGCTTATAATATCAACGGTTTAATATCATAA
Organism: Pinus albicaulis; assembly: GCA_034641835.2. Lineage (NCBI taxonomy): Eukaryota > Viridiplantae > Streptophyta > Pinopsida > Pinales > Pinaceae > Pinus > Pinus albicaulis. The sequence goes on from JAXQQM020065075.1 coordinate 18,637, forward strand.
CATTGGAATGGTACTAAAATGTATCTAACATCACATTGTGATAAACATTATCTCAATATGAAAATAAGTCTCACAATCATTATCACAATGTTACATTACATTGTAATTTATTCAATGTTGCATTGTTACATTACAAAACTTGGGCTTAATACAAGGTTTATAATATTGGGGCATTTCAATATTCAATTTATAATATTAAAGTTTAATATTGGATTTATAAATTATAGTACTAGGGTTTATAATATTAGTCTCAGGGTTTAATATCAATCCCTTGAGTTTTTAATATTAATCCTTTGGGTTTAAAATCATTCCCCTTAAGTTTATAATCCATTTATTTTATAATATTAATCCCTTAGGTTTATTAATTCATTGGATTTATCGCATTAATCTCTTAGGTTTATAATATTAACTTAAGGTTCATAGTATTAATATTAGGATTTACATTCCTAGAGTTTAATATTAATCTTAGGATCTAATTTTATTCCCTTAGGGTTATATTCCCTCTGGTTTTTAATATTAATCCAACGGGTTTAGTAATCCCTTGGGTTTATAATATTGTTCCTGGGGTTTCTAATATTAATCATAGAGTTTATATTCCTACGGTTTAATATTAAGCCTATGGTTTATAAAAAAAATTTCTAACCAACATGATAAACCGAAAAAAGAGTCTCAAACTGAAAATATACCTGTAAAATCTAGGTGTCATTGCACGGGGGAGGTGGCTCCTCCACTATAGGGCACTTGTACTCCTCAATGTCATCAGCGATCTTATCTTGAGGCACTACATGTTCAGGAATGATGGCGGTGCGTGCACTGCCCATACCCCCATCATCACCAGACCAGTCCTTACTACTGTTGTCGCTACCACTGCCTGTGCTACCCTTGCTTTTGCTGCTGAAGGCAGGAGCGCCATGAACGACAAGGAGAGCTTCATATTTTCTCGAAGGCGGCAGAGGCATAGAGTCTATAGTGAATTTTCTGAGCATTTTCCTGGGGCGAAGGCTCTCAGCATTGGAAGTTGTTATCACAAAATCAAGCCTGATGGGTTGCTCATCAAGTAAACCTTGTGTAACTATTTCAGACCAATCATTTAGCTAAGGCTTAGTCTCCTCAACCTGAGAGGGCTCTCTCAAGGGTTTATGATTTTTGATTAATGGATAGATGACTAACTCTATATGGAAAACATATAGATGATATAACTGGTTGTAAATCACATTAGCAAACATTCATTGAGCCATGGAGTCAAGATAACTTCAGCAAAAACATCACAGTCTATCTAGCATGGAAGTCAAGGCATTTGGAGTTCAAGTCAAGGAGTAAAACATGTAAAACAGTGAAACACACAATCAGTTTATTTATGAAGGAAGTTAGAGCATCATGGATGAATTCTAAGTATCATAAACAAACACCATTGCAAATATAAATATTGAATAATGCCATTATAACAATAAAACACAAGAACTCCTCATGAATCTTGAGTTGGCTAAACATAACTCTACATTAAGCTGAAAAACCCTTACATACAAAACACAGTCTTTGCTAATAAAAATGTCCAACCCCTTGGATTTCGACCTTATGCTCCTTATAGAACATTTACAAGATAGGATTCCCTTACCCTCCACTAGAGACATCGAATGCATAGTGTTTGACACATTTCCTAATCTGAAACACGCTATTAATTACAAAATGACAGCTATACTGCTTTTGAAAAATCCTAATTCTAATAGGACTGAAACTCTTAAATATCCTTCTAACAACCTTATCTAGTCTTTAATTCATGCTTTGACACCTGCAATCCCATGAATTCGAATTTAGATGTTGACCATTCACTTGAAGTAACCCTACTGTTAGTAGTAATGTTTTCCTATAAATTAGGAAACATGTCTCCTGCTTTTCAGCTCTTTAATTTCATTATCAATTTCGAGCACTTTGATCATTGATGGATCAGGTTTACACGTGTCATGTTTTCCAAATATTCCCATAATTCTTTAGCCTTCCAGCTGTGCAAAAAACCAAATCCAAAATGATGCAAAAAGGGAAAGGATAACCCTGCTCTACGAAAGTAGCTTGTTTTTGTAGCGCTTTTTGCAGCTCGATGTTAAACTTCCCTTTTCAGTCATTTTTATCTATTTTCTTCAAAGGAGCCTTCTCATGCTATATCGACACTTCCACCAGCAATTTCAAAGCCAAATTCATCAGAGTTATCCCAAAAATTTTATGAAATTGTGCAAAAAGACTGCTTCAGCAGTTTCGTAGCGCATTTCAGCAGATTTGCACTATTTGCGCTACGAAACTGCTATGCAAGTAGTTTTCTCAAAACAGTGTTCAAAATTTAAAACTTGAAGATGTTTAAACCTTATGAGGGTTGTTAATATCTCAAAAACATAGTAACCTGACCTCAAAAACATGATCTTCATCAAAATTTGTCTTCACCTTAATGAGAAACTGACTTATAAATTTATCACTTTATTGCACTGTTCAATTACTATGTTTCACTTTTCCTTTAGCTTTTCTTGAGATTTTGTTCGCTGAATCTCCAAATCTTCAACTTGTCTTCTTAACTTCCTGTTGCTAGCTCTCAAATGAGTATTCATGACTCTCACAAACTTTGCTTCTTTTATGGCTAGGACTGTCCAGGTGAAGAACTGTTCCTCACTGCTAAGTATTTCTGGTTTAGAAACCTTTTCACCTTCCCAAAAAACTTTCATCCTCTTGAACCTTGTTTTCTCAATGGCATGTTTTCTAGCTCTTTTCTTCAACCTAGAAATTTCATGGTTTGTTGATTTTAATTTCTCCCCCATTCTTTCATAACTGACTTTTTCTGTTTGTGTTGAAGATAATCCGTTTTTGGTATGTTTTGATATAGGAAAAGAAAGGTCTATTATCTCTTCATAAACAGTAGGTGTTTCATTTGTTTTCTCAACCCCTGCATTAAGCTCCTGTATCCTCTTTGATTGTCCAGTTACAGGCTTCCTAGCCTTGAAAACAAATGTCGCATCTTCATCTTTAAACTCCAGCTTCTTCGATGATTTCACCTTTTTCTATTTGCCTTCATCAACTCCTATGAAGTCAACTTGAACTAAAGGAGACTCTTCTATATCTATTGCATGCAAAATATCATCTAAGTTCCCTTTCAAACCTGGGCTATCACTTATTTCTAAAAGTATTGTTTTCCCTTTTGACTTTGCAACTTGACTTATAGTAATTCTCTGTAGAATTTGCTTACCAGCTCTCTGTTTGTGTGTAGCTTCTTTGATTTCTTGTAACCCTTGTTTTACAAGTGAAGGGGTTTCTGCAATGATCACTGGTATCCTTTCTACTTTTCCTTTACTTATTTCCTAGGCTTCAATTTCACAAACCTTTTTGTCCTTATAACTACAGGTTTGCTGGATTCTGCTGGTAGAGATTCTTTTGCCTTGGGGTTATTGACTGTAGTTTGAGCTTCTATTCCAAATCCACATATAAATACAAAAGATGACCAATCTCTATTAATCTTTTGGAGCTCATTCAAGACCAACATTTTGATTAAACCATGGTGAAACAGAGATGTTTCACATTCTTCAGATTTCACTTGAACCTTATCAGCCATTTTAGCAAATGCTTTTATACAGGAAAAATGGTAAGTCTAGAGATATCATACTTGTGAAGTGTAATATAAGTTTGAAATGGTAGGAGTAAACTTTGTGGTACCTGCCCTCACATGTGAAATATCTCTGGATATTGAAGAGTAGTTTAGCATAGCTATCTTTAATGCAGTTTCTAGGAAATGCATTATTTAAATCCATCTATATAAATTTTGGCTTTAAAAACACGTTGCATGCCTCCATATCAAATTTGAAACCCTTAACCATGTTTCCTGTCCTCTAAGTATCTCAGTCACTAGAGCTATAGTTTTAGGAGTTACTGACATGTTCAACAATCCCACCTTTGTATTTGTACCATTCAAATGAAAAGCAAATTCTTTTGATACCTGACTGTTTCCACTTTGCAGCTTTTCACAGAACTTTAAACATCCTACCATTCTGAAAGCATCCAACACTGTTTTGTCTTCAGCTAGAACTCTTGTGCTTTCAGGTTCAGACCTTAAACAATGTCTTGACCTATGATTCTCTTTCTCCCCTGTAATTCTTGCCTTTCAGAAATTTCTGTTTGCTTCCTTCAGAATTTAATGATCAACCTCGCTTGATATAAGGATCAGCCTCGCTTGATAGTAGGATCAGTGTCAATTGATATTAGACGAGAATGGATTTGGTGTAACATGAACATAAGCTTAAACTCGAAACAGATATGTTTCACTGCTTGTTATGAAAACTAGAACGAGTAACACTATTACACAGCAATTTGTCACCATCCCTGCGATTCCCCGTCCTGCAAATTGGAGGGCTTATTCTGTGACCTGTGAGCAGTGACATGATCTGAAAACACTTTTATGGCATTCCCCTAGACATGGACTTTCATTCCCCTGAAGACAACTCCTTGTGAAAAACCCTAAAAATAGCCTTTTCATCCTTGGCGCGACTAGCCAGTGTTATACCTGCGCCAATGGGGGAAATCCTCCAAAGAGGACGCATCAATTGGCGCGCTGTCTCAAAGTCGCACTCGCGCCAAGCTTAATAAAGGGTGTTTTTTAAAAATAAATGGCCGAATATTGACTCTAACCAACTCCTAAACTGGTCTCTAAATTGAGTTGGGACGTTTGGCTCCAGACTTCCATGTAGAGGAAGTAGTTTTCCACCTCTCATGGAAGCTTCCTTGAGAATAGGGCCAATCCCATGATTATAGGGATCCCAACTCCCCTTCCACCATCTATATAAGCTTGTCATTTCCCTTTGCAAGCTAATCTCCAAGAGCCTTCATAGCCTAAAGAATGCTGCAAGAGCTTTGATAGTCCTCATAGTGCCAAATCCATAGCAAGGAGATTGACGATCGAAGAGAGAGGCTTGTCCCCATTCCCAACAAGCTTTACCAAGACGTATTCCACTGACGACCCGCCGAAGGAAGGTTCAGCGTCAGAGCCAGGTTGTATTTTCTGTTGTATGAATTAATGATAAGCGACTATAGGTTATGGTTCCACTCGTATTGTTCATTATTATCATGAGTTGTGTCTTCTCTCACTGATACATAATTGCATATATCGAGTTTTATACTTGTGTTTGTTGTGTTTCTTGTGTGTGCAGGTGTTTGATCGTGGCAAGCGAGAGGACTGTGATCTGCCGGAGCAAGGAAACAGGAACATCATCTTCTCTACAAATGACAACGTTGGACTTGAGGTAGGCCTTCTTCACAAGTTGGTTTATTGCAATTAGGGACTTGCGCCATAGCGTGTTATGATTGTTGCTAGACCCTATCTGAGCTAGTAGAAATCGTCTCTGTCCGCAGAGGGGATTTACCTCTACAACAAATTGGTGACTCCACTAGGGAGTTAGCTTGTTGTTTGCTTTATAAACTACAGACGGAGCCTAAAGTTAGCCAGATAGCCTTTGAAACGCTCTTGCTCTGCATTAGCGAAAGTAGATGAATGATGCTTCAGTCAATCTCCAGTCTAGTTTATGAACTGAACACTTCAAGTATTGTCTTGTCTTTCGATCGACTCTTGACTTTGCTTTCTTGATCAGCTCTTTTGGCTGGCTATTTTCGTGTCTTTGGGTTTTGGTTTAAGCTCCAACATCACTAGTCTGCTTCTTGGATTGCTTTTTTTTATTTTTCCTAAGTAAACTCAGCTGGCGCATTTTTCAGTGTGACAGTCGCGCCCACTGGCGCATGTTGTCAGTTTATTACTCGCGCCAATTCTACTCTGGCGCTAGTTTCAGCCTTACAATCACGCCAATCCTGTAAGGTGCTAGGGTTTACTGTGTTTTGAGCCTTCTGAGACTGAACTGGGTGTTTGGTCTTGTTTTTTCGACTGCTTGAGTGTTCTGGAGCCTTGTTTGACTGACTGCAACCTTCTTCCTTTGGTTGTTTGCCCTTTTCTGTCGATTTTACATTCTAGCCCTAGGGCATCTAGGTGTTATTGTGCGTCGAGTCTCCCTTGGGAGTTTTTTGGTTTCTGTCTGTTCAGTTAGCGTTGTGATTTCTTCTCTGCACTTGTTTGGTGGTTGTCTATCGTTTTATTGCGTTATTCGAGTGATTGGCTTCTTCTTCATTCGGATTCCGCTTTGTCTCGTTTTGGACCTATATTACATGGTTCAATTGAGTCTTTGAGTGTCTTTTGATTTGAGGGAATTTTTGTCAATTTGAGGTCTGATTATGTGCTTGCATTGAGTGAAATTTGATTGTTTCTTCTCTTTTGCTGTCACTTCTCAAGTTCTTTGTCTCATTAGTTTTCATTTTGTTTATTGCATTTTGCTCTTAAACATTGAAAATAAAAAAAAATAAAAAATCTCTTTTGCTTTGGATTAGTTAGTGTGAATTAAATCTTTTCGGTGTTATTAGTGATTAGTAACTTTGAAATAAAAGCTTTTAGTTTCCATTAGTTGCATTAGAGATATCATTGGTTGTTGTGATATCATTGGTTGTTGTCTAGTCATTTTGTTATTGTATGAAAAGCTCTTAACTCAGTCGTAATTAGCTTTCATCGAATGAAATGATATACTATGGCATGTAGCATGCATTTAGGCGATTTTGAGACATAACATTCGCTAGGGCCTGAAAACTGAAACATAATTGAAGATAAACATTAAAATATATTCAATTTACACTAAGGCAGCATTGAAACATTAATGAAATATTTAGAGGTCTAGGCTAGTGACGTGTTCCGGCGTCGTTAAACCTAGTAGCCGTCATTCGCCTCTTGGCTTTAGACAGCACTAGCATGGACTTGTGCTCCCCGTACCGTCACGTATATATAGGGAGACCCCACTAGGTTTCTATCCTTTATCCATAGGAAGCCGAGTCTGCCGCCTTATACCCGTGATACACCGGACACAGCATTCAGGGAGATTGCCTGCACGTACGTTAAGTCCTTGGTTGATTTCTCTTTCATTTTGAAACCAAGGTGTATATTACAGTTCACGGTTATTTGGTACACCCTTTGCCTAGCATTCCTGAGCAGTCATTTTGATCTTATCTGACTCCTTAAATTTGAAAAGATCACCAAGCGCTTGTCCTTTCACTCTTGCTTCAAAACTGAAAGAGATAGAGTCATCTTTCATCTGTTTCTCGACTCTTAAAACATGAAACGGTGAAGTTTCTAAGTTTCAATGTCGTAAAATAAATCACCTGCGATCACACACCCTGTTAGATTTTTCTTGTTGGTCGTTTGATTGTGTGCCTTGGTTTTTAGCCCGTGTGCAGTTTTGAGTTATTTTTGATGGCAACTTTTTCGGAGTTCACCAACCAAGGAATCCCCTCCGATGGGAATCCTGGTCATTTTCCTCCTTTTGGAAATGTTGATGCTCCTATTATGGCAACGTTATCCCTTCCTGTGTTAACTGTTGGGTTGCCTGTTTGGTTGTTTTCAACCTCTGTGGTCCCGAATGTCCCAGCTACTGTTCTATCAGTTCCTCCACCTGACCAACATCATGTTGATTCCAAGGTGGACCTCTCCCCTTCTTCGCCTATTTCTGCGTCCTCCTCTTCTACTTCGCTTGGTGAAAGTGTGGATTCAAGTAACCAGGTGGCTAAGAAGAAGAAGAAGAAGACAAAGAAGAAGAACTCTGATAAAGGAGAGGCTAGCTTTGTGGCTATTGCGCCTAAGAAGCCTTCCGTCGATAAACCTCCTAACCCTTCGCGGAAATTCAAGTTCCCTTGCATGTTATGCACGGGAGACCATCTTCTTCGATATTGCCCTGTCATTCCCAAGGTGCTTGAAGCATGGTCCAACGGTCGCCCGTCGTTGCCTTTGGCTTCTGGGAGTCAAGTTGGAGGCACGTCTTCAACTGGTGTTGGTAAGGCTCCTAAGAAGCAGGGTAAGATTACTAATCCCTACAAGTTGTGTGAAGGGCACCATGCCATTCACCTTTGTCCGTATATGGATGAAGCCAAAAGAGTCTTGGACAACGCAACTGTTTCTACACCATGCCTCCTGGCTAGTTAGAAATGGATTTCTTTGAGTCTTCCACCTGCTGATGCCACGATTGGTCAAGAGTCATCCTTGGTCAATCCCGCTCCCTCGGAAATTCAAATTCAGGAATCCATTCCCAACCAACGTCGTGGGATCAGTTGAGCTGGCTCCATCCACGATGCACCAGCTCTTTTCCGTTGAGAGTGGAACTCACACCCCTCATGTTCTTCTTATTTCTTCAGATTCTTCGGACTTGGAGAAAGATTCTATTGTCCCTATATCTCAAGAACCTGCTCCTTCGCCTCCCGTGATGGAGGTCCCGGAGGATACCCCTCCCGCCTTCGAGATGGAGGTCGTGGAGGATGCTCCTTCTTCCGTAATACCAGGGGAAGACCATCTTGATTCAATGGTAGCCCCTCCGAATAGTTTGGTCGCTTCCTTTGACTGGAATCGATTTGCAGGATACCGCCTTCCGTCTTATGTGCCTTTCGAGATAACAGTACAGGCCTTTGGTCTGGTTGTACCCAGCACCATTATAGACGAAGGCGCATCTGTTAGTGTTCTAGTGTTCTCTCCTCAACTACCTGGCAAGCTTTCGGTTCGCCACCGCTTGCGCCTATTACGCAGAATCTGTTGGCATTTAACAGAAAAACGAGTCAACCATTAGGGATCCTTCCAAGGTTACCTATTACGTTGGGAGGTAAAACCGTCCATATGGATGTGATGGTTGTTCCAGTGCCTTTGGATTTCAATCTGCTCTTGGGGCGTGATTACAACTATGCCATGGGAGCGCTTGTCTCCTACCTTTTTCGTGTGGTCTGTTTTCCACATGAAGGACAGATCGTGACCATTGATCAGCTTTCATTCTTTGGTCCTGATGTGGCAACTGGCCTACCATCATCCCTTCCTAGTTTTTATCCACCTGTTGTATCTGCCCCACCGCAGGTCAACTATGTGGCTACCTACCCCGTGCCCGTACTCAGTGATAGTGCCGTTGTGCATCAGGTGCTAGGGGCATTAAGTCCGGACTTCCAAGATGTTTTCCTTCCATCGAGAGTGGAACTCTTGGAAGCGATGACTTCTTGTTCATTATGATCATGAGTTGTGTCTTCTCTGACTGATACATAATTGCATATATCGGGTTTTACGCTTGTGTTTGTTGTGTTTCTTGTGTGTGCAGGTGTTTGATCGCGGCAAGCGAGAGGATTGTGATCTGCCGGAGCAAGGAAACGGGAGTGTCATCTTCTCTACAAACGACAGCGTCTGACTTGAGGTAGGCCTTCTTTACAAGTTGGTTTATTGCAATTAGGGACTTGCGTCATAGCATGTTATGATTGTTGCTAGACCCAATCTGGGCTAGTAGGGACCGCCTCTATCCGCAGAGGGGATTTACCTCTACAAAAAAATGGCTTGTTACGCAGAATCTTTTGGCATTTAACAGAAGCACTAGTCACCGTCCCTGCAATTCCCCGTCCCGCACATTGGAGGGCTTATTCCGTGACCTGTGAGCAGTGATATGATCTGAAAACACTTTCATGGCATTCCCCTAGACATGGACTTTCATTCCCCTGAAGACAACTCCTTGTGAAAAACCCTAAAAATAGCTTTTTCATCCTTGGCGCGACTAGCCAGTGTTATACCCGCGCCGATGGGGGAAATTCTCCAAAGAGGGCGCGCCAATTGGCGCTCTGTCTCAGAGTCGCACTCACGCTAGGCTTAATAAAGGGTGTTTTAAAAAAAAAAATGGCGGAAGATTGACTCCAACCAACTCCTGAATTGGTCTCTAAATTGAGTTGGGACGTTTGGCTCGGGATTTCCATGTAGAGGAAGTAGTTTTCCACCTCTCATGGAAGCTTCCTTAAGGATAGGGCCAATCCCATGATTGTAGGGATCCCAACTCCCGTTCCACCATCTATATAAGCTTGCCATTTCCCTTTGCAATTTAATCTCCAAGAGCCTTCATAGCCTAAAGAATGCTGCAAGAGCTTTGATAGTCCTCATAGTGCCAAATCCATAGAGAGGAGATTAACGATCGAAGAGAGAGGCTTGTCCCCATTCCCGACAAGCTTTACCGAGACGTATTCCGCTGACGACCCGCTGAAGAAAGGTTCAGCGTCAGAGCTAGGTTGTATTTTCCTTTGTATGAATTAATGATAAGCGACTATTGGTTATGGTTCCACTCGTATTGTTCATTATGATCATGAGTTGTGTCTTCTCTGACTAATACATAATTGCATATATCGGGTTTTACGCTTGTGTTTGTTGTGTTTCTTATGTGTGCAAGTGTTCGATTGCGGCAAGCGAGAGGATTGTGATCTACCGGAGCAAGGAAACGAGAGCGTCATCTTCTCTACAAACGACAGCGTTGGACTTGAGGTAGGCCTTGTTCGCAAGTTGTTTTATTGCAATTAGGGACTTGTGCCATAGCGTGTTATGATTGTTGCTAGACCTGATCTGGGCTACTAGGAATCGTCTCTGTCCGCAGAGGGGATTTACGTCTACAACAAATTGGCGACTCCGTTGGGGAGTTAGCTTGTTTTTTACTTTATAAACTACATACGGAGCCTGAAGTTAGCCATATAGCCTTCGAAAACGCTCTTGCTCTGCATTAGCGAAAGTAGATAATGTTGCTTCAGTCAATCTCCAATCTAGTTTATGAACTAAACACTTGGAGTATTGTCTTGTCTTTCGGTCAATTCTTGACTTTGCTTGCTTGATCAGTTCTTTTGGCTGGCTCTTTTCATGTATTTGGTTTTTGATTTGAGCTTCAATATCACTGGTCTGCATCTTGGATTGCCCTTTTTTATTTTTTGCATAGCAAACTTGACTGGCGCGCTTATTAGCCTGACAGTCGCGCCAATTGGCGCTAGTTGCCAGTTTATTACCCGCGCCAAGCCTGTTATGGCGCTAGTTTCAGCCTGACAGTCGCGCCAATGCTGTGAGGTGCTAGCGTTTGCTTGGTTTTGAGCTTTCTGAGCTTGATCTGTAGTTTTGGTTTCATTTTTTCGACTGCCTGAGTGTTCTGGAGCCTTGTTTGACTGACTGCGACCTTCACCCTTTGGTTGTTTTCCCTCTTCTATCGATTTTACATTCTAGCCCTAGGGCATCTAGGTGCTATAGTGTGTCGAGCCTCCCGTGGGAGTTTTTGGTTTCTATCTGTTCAATAAACTTTGTGATTGCTCCTCTGCATTTGTTTGGTGGTTGTCTATCGTTTTGTTGTGCTATTTGAGTGATTTGTTTCTTATTCATTCGAATTCTGCTTTGTCTCGCTTTGAGCCTAGATTACATGGTTCATTTGAGTCTTGGAGATTTTGCTTAAAGTGGTGAGTCCGGTCTTGGTTGGGAGAAATTCTTTGTTTTTTCATTTTCAAACGTTGGCGCTTGTTGTCAGTTAGCAACCCGCGCCAATTCGCCATTGGCGCTAGTTTTCAGTGAGCAAGCCGCGCCAGTTGGTGCTAGTTTTCAGTGATAAAGTCATGCCAATTTCAGGGTGTGTGAAAATTGAGATCTTTTCCCTAAATCCTTCACCAGTGTGTCTTTCCCTTCCAGTCTTTTCACTGTATGAGCATAGATTACATTGCTCATTGTTTGAAATGTCTTATTTCCATGATTGTTTAATGTAAAATGGAATGAATACCTTGTTTTGATCTCTTGCTTTGGAAGTCCTCTTTGTGTTTGACCTCATATGTCTCGTCGCCTTTTGAGGGATTTCGTGACAAAGTGTTTGAAACAACGATTGCATTCTTAGTGTTTGTTTACATCTCTTTTACATTCATCCTTCATTAAGGAGATTTGTGTTCTTTTAGTTTTCGTTTCAAAGTCTTCTTTTCATGCATTAGATCACATTGCATTAAAAAGTATTTTTGAGATTTATCATTGAACTTAGATCACATTGTTTAATGATTGAAAGCTAAAAATCGCATTGAGTGCATTCCCTTTCATTAAACGCATGCATTAAGTAGATTCTCATTTCATCGAAATCGATTTGAGTGCATTCTTATAATTTGAAAAGGAAAAGGAAATTGTGCATAGATTACAATTGCATAGTTTTCGAAAAAGAGGATTTTGCATAGATTACATTTCATTATTCACATCGTTGAATGTTTGAAATGACTTTTGGATAGTGAAAGTCATCTAGTTTGGAAAAATTTCGTTTACAGTGTTGTTGTTTGTTGCATCATTGTTTGAAGCTCTTCCCTTGACTAGATAGCATTCATCGAATTGTAAAGCTTTCTTTTCTCATATAAGTGCATTTAGGGGATTTTGAGACATAACACTTGCTAGGTCCTGAAAATTGAAACATAATTGAAGATAAAAATTAAAATCTATTCAATTTACAAGGGAACATTGAAACATTAATGAAATATTTAGAAGTCTAGGCTAGTGACGTGTTCCGACGTCGTTAAACCTAGTAGTCGTCGTTTGCCTCTTGGCTTTAGACAACACTAGCATGGACTTGTGCTCCCCGTACCATCACGTATATAAATGGAGACCCCACTATGTTTCTATCCTTTATCCATAGGAAGTCGAGTCTGCCACCTTGTACCTGTGATACACCGGACACAACATTCAAGGAGATTCCCTGCACGTACGTTAAGTCCTTGATTGATTTCTCTTTTATTTTGAAACCAAGGTGTATATTACAGTTCACGGTTATTTGGTACACCCTTTGCCTAGCATTCCTGAGCAGTCATTTTGATCTTATCTAACTCCTTAAATTTGAAAAGATCACCAAGCGCTTGTCCTTTCACGCTTGCTTCAAAATTTAAAGAGATAGAGTCATCTTTCATCCGTTTCTCGACTCTTAAAACATGAAACGGTGAAGTTTCTAAGTTTCAATGTCGTAAAATAAATCCCCCCCAATCACACGCCCTATTAGATTTTGCTTGTTGGCCGTTTGATTGTGTGCCTTGGTTTTTAGCTCGTGTCCGGTTTTGAGTTATTTTTGATGGAAACTTTTTCAGAGTTCACCAACCAAGGAATCCCCTCCGATGGGAATCCTGGTCATTTTCCTCCTTTTGGAAATGTTGGTGCTCCTTATATGGCAACGTTGTCCCTTCCTGGGTTAACTGTTGGGTTTCCTGTTTGGTTGTTTTCAACCTTTGTGGTCCCGAATGTCCCAGCTACTGTTCAATCAGTTCCTCCACCTTACCAACATTATGTTGATTCCAAGGTGGACCTCTCCCCTTCTTCGCCTATTTCTGCATCCTCCTCTTCTACTTCGCCTAGTGAAAGTGTGGATTCGAGTAACCAGGTGGCTAAGAAGAAGAAGAAGAAGACAAAGAAAAAGAAGTCTAAAGGAGAGGCTAGCTCTGCGGCTATTGCGCCTAAGAAGCCTTCCATCGATAAACCTCCCAACCCTCCACGGAAAGTCAAGTTCCCTTGCATGTTGTGCACAGGAGACCATCTTCTTCGAGACTGCCCTGGCATTCCCAAGTTGCTTGAAGCATGGTCCAACGGTCGCCCGCCGTTGCCTTTGGCTTCCGGGAGTCAAGTTGGGGGCACGTCTTCAACTGGTGTTGGTAAGGCTCATAAGAAGCAGGGTAAGATTACCAATCCCTGCAAGTTGTGTGAAGGGCACCATGCCATTCACCTTTGTCATGGTCTGTTTTCCACATGACGGACGGATCATGACCATTGATCAACTTTCGTTCTTTGGTCCTGATGTGGCAACTAGCCCGCCATCATCCCTTCTTGGTTTTTATCCGCCCGTTGTATTTGCGCCCCACCGCAGGTCAACTATGTGGCTACCTACCCCGTGCCTGTACTCAATGATGATGTCGTCGTGCATAGTGTGTTGGGGTTGATCAACTTTCGTTCTTTGATCCTGATGTGGCAACTAGCCCGCCATCATCCCTTCTTGGTTTTTATCCGCCCGTTGTATCTGCGCCCCACCGCAGGTCAACTATGTGGCTACCTACCCTGTGCCTGTACTCAGTGATGATGTCGTCGTGCATAGTGTGTTGGGGGCATTGGGTCTAGATTTCCAAGATGTTTTCCTTCCATCGGGTGTGGAAATATTGGAAGTGATGACTTCTTGTTCATTATGATGAGGTCGGTCGGAGCATAGTTTCTTGTCTTGTGTCAAGCTCCTTAAAAAATGAAACAAGGTTGTCGGAGCAGAGTTCATTGTATTGTGCCAAGCTCCTTAAACCATGAAACAAGGTGTTCTGAGGATAGTTCTTTTAATGTGTCAACCTCGTTAAAATAATGAAACACGTTCCCGTTCAATTCGAGTCTTTGATGAGATCTCGTAAAATCCCAATCAAGTCTTTCTTAGATATCGTAACTTGAACCTTCACTCCCTCCATCTGTTTACTCAGGTGCATGCACTGAAGCTTGGGGGCCATGTACCTCGAATTGAGTCACCATGCTGGGGGCATGCTTAATTTTTTCAAGCATAGTTTTTTTCTGTTTCAAGCTTGTGTAAAAATGAAACCAGTGTCAAGCATAGTTTATCTTTGTTTCAAGCTTGTGTAAAAATGAAACCAACTTAAAGCAGAGTCTTTTTATTTCAAGCTTGTGTAAAATGAAACCATTACCATTTTACCTCTTGTGTTTGCCATTTATCAGCCTGTTTTTGTCAGATGAGCCTTGGTTTTCTCATTCCATCGTCACTATCTGGTTGGCCGATCATATGCCTTCACTTGGTTGTTTCACCCGTTCCTGAGGAACCACTGCGATGAGTGGTCTTGTTAGCCAGCCTCTTAACCTTTATTTGTTCAAAGCAGTTCCATCATTACCAGAACCAGTTGCTACCCTTTATACCACTCGTTCCTCCAGGAGGAGTCAACTTTCAGCTCTTTTCTGACTCTCTAAACATGAAAATATTGTCGAGTCCCTTGTCATTTCGATCTCGTTAAAGTGGCCACGAAACGACATCTACCCAGTATATGTTTACCCCTTTTTCGGGCTGGGATAGATTACTTACGAAAAAGGAATACCCTAGTCTATCGCGACTAGGAGGTTTTCTCAGATATAGTTTTCTACCTTTTCGGATTGGAGGAACTATTTACGAAAAGGGACCATTGGAGTTTACTTTTCTGCTATCTTTTCAAACTCTCTAAACATGAAAAGACGTCGAGTTCTCCCTTTGTCAGACTCGTTAAAACCTGATGACATTGGATTCAGTCGTAATGACGATATTCGAGTTCCTCCTTCCTAGGGCTCGTTAAATGTACTAGGATAGATTCGTCCGAAGGACGGACTTATATGACAAGCATATGGTATCCTCTTCAAGCTTGTGTAAAAATAAAGAGTTACTCGCCAGAAATGGTGGGGAAAATGGAACCAGCATCATTGTCGTGTCGGCAGTATGTCGCTCTTGAACATGGCACTTGTCTACATTCGTGTCGGGTTGGGGACATCTCATCTCGTTTTCCACTTGCCTCCATGGGTTTGGGTGATCCCTTTTGACCTCTCATTTCCTCTTTGCCTCGTCATCATGACCTTTGATCTTTTGATGTAAAATACTGTCAAATCCACTGTCGTGCTACCGATATGTTCAAGAGAATTTGACCTCTGCAAATTTCAACCTTCCTCTGATTCTCATCTGATCTTGATTCACAAAGACATTATGTTCCTCTGTCTCGTGTTGATGATGTGGGAAACCCTATGGCCCACCTTCAATCAAGGTCACTTCCTGTCGACTTCAGCTCATTATCCAGGAAGCTGAACTAGAGACTCCCTTTTGGTACCTTGGAACCTGCATGCCTCAATCACAGGTTCTTCGTGTTCGACGTGAGGTTTTCATCATTGGCCTCCGATCGAGTGATTGTACGAGTGTTTGACGCCAGCTCATTGATTCACATGCCGTAGATTGTACCTATAGTACCTTGAGGGCCATTTTCATTATTGGTGGTACCTTTCGCGTCTGTTAACAGCTTTCATCATTGGCTGGTAATCAGGCGATGTTCTCGCATGTTCGAATTCAGCTCACTTATTCACATGCTTGAACTTGTACTTTGTTCGGGTCGAGATGGAGCGCAAGACACTGGATTTTGTCTGTTTGGAATCCAGGCTGCAATTTTGTGGATTATTATGATTAGTTACATAACTCATTCATTGGATGGCTGCGACCATACCTGAGTCTATTTATCGATCCTTACTGAATGGCTGCATCCATACCTTGGATCTAGATTATTGTATACTCTATTATGGATGGTTGCGCCCATACCACACATATATACTCTGTTTTCGACGGCAGTGTTTTCGGTTGGACACGTTCTCGTTAAGCATTTCACCCCTCTCTCTCTCGGGCCTCATGCTTTAGGGGGCATCTGTTACACAACAATTTGTCACCGTCACTGCAATTCCCCATCCCGCACATTGGAGGGCTTATTCCGTGACCTGTGAGCAGTGACATGATCTGAAAACACTTTCATGGCATTCCCCTAGACATGGACTTTCATTCCCCTAAAGACAACTCCTTGTGAAAAACCCTAAAAATAGCCTTTTCATCCTTGGCGCGACTAGCCAGTGTTATACCCACACCAATGGGGGAAATCCTCCAAAGAGGGCGAGCCAATTGGCGCTCTGTCTCAGAGTTGCACTCGCGCCAGGCTTAATAAAGGGTGTTTTTAAAAAATAAATGGCCGAAGATTGACTCTAACAAACTCCTGAACTGGTCTCTAAATTGAGTTGGGACGTTTGGCTCTTGACTTCCATGTAGAGGAAGTAGTTTTCGACCTCTCATGGAAGCTTCCTTGAGGATAGGGCCAATCCCATGATTGTAGGGATCCCAACTCCCCTTCCACCATCTATATAAGCTTGCCATTTCCTTTTGCAAGCTAATCTCTAAGAGCCTTCATAGCCTAAAGAATGCTACAAGAGCTTTGATAGTCCTCATAGTGCCAAATCCATAGCAAAGAGATTGACAATCAAAGAGAGAGGCTTGTCCCCATTCCCGACAAGCTTTACCGAGACGTATTCTGCTGACGACCCGCCGAAGGAAGGTTCAGCGTCAGAGCCAGGTTGTATTTTCCTTTGTATGAATTAATGATAAGCGACTATTGGTTATGGTTCCACTCGTATTGTTCATTATAATCATGAGTTGTGTCTTCTCTGACTAATACATAATTGCATATATCAAGTTTTACGCTTGTGTTTGTTGTGTTTCTTGTGTGTGCAGGTGTTCGATTGCGGTAAGCGAGATGATTGTGATCTGCCGGAGCAAGGAAACGGGAGCGTCATCTTCTCTACAAACCACAGCGTTGGACTTGAGGTAGGCCTTCTTCGCAAGTTGGTTTATTGCAATTAGGGACTTGCGCCATAGCGTGTTATGATTGTTGCTAGACCCGATCTGGGCTAGTAGGGATCGCCTCTGTCCGCAGAGGGGATTTACCTCTACAACAAACACATATCAGCCTTTTCAAACTTGAAACTTCTTTTCACAAATGACACCTCTACGGTAGTAACAATGGGTATGAATGATTAAACATTTTGGAAATGACCCCTAACTGACTCATTATGATGTCATTGTATGATAACCTAACGGATTCTGACAGTTATATGTTTTGACATGACAATTCTAAGAATCTGCGCTTTCGTAGCACACCTAGTGCAATTTTGGTGAAATGCGCTACAAAAGTAGCAGTGCTTTTGTAGTGCACAACTAGTATTTTCCACTGACCGCGCTACGAAACTGCGGTTTTGTGGCTAATTGCAGAGGATTTTTCCAAAAGTTTAAAACATGATTTCTAGATGAATGATGAGACTCTTCAACCATGGGATGACACCTAAAGACCTTATTTGGAAATGAAAACTAACTTTTTAAGACTTCTAAACCTATCACCGACCTTTATCAAGAATGAAATGACTTAAGACCTATTTGCCATTATGACTAAAACAAGGTAAACTTTCAAGTTTAGAAGAAAAAAATATTAGGGTGATAACAGAAACTTCCTCCTTGAAGCTTATTGAGATGGTGGCAGTGATGCGAGGACGGTCCAGGGTGCAAGTGTAATGGAATTGAGCGGATTGCGCAGTGGACGGAGAGGACAACGTCTCCAAATTTGGCAATGGCGGGGAAGAATGACTAGTGGGGTGCTGCAGCGGCGAGGAGGAAGTGTGAATTTTTGTTAAGGAGCGAGATCAACTCGAGGCCAGGTCTCGGCCTCTACCGCTGCGGGTTGCAGGATAGCGTTCATAAGAATCCTCAAGGGAAGGAGATGAAGAGTCAGAGCAGTTAGAAATCGGAGGCCTAGATGCTCCGCCACACCCACTGCCTCGACGACAGCACATACGATGGTGCCTTTGGCATAATGGTGCTCGTGGAGGCGCTATTGAAAGGCTAAGACAGTGGAGCCGAATGAACAAAAGGCTGAGGAGCCGAATGTGCAGAGGATTGGGAGTCGAATGTGCCAAAGGCTCAGTATCAAAATTCAGGCTGCAATGAAGGCTCTGTGAGACATGTTGGCCGAGAGAAAGAACAATACAACAATAGACACTACATTGCCTCCCTGTGGGTGTTATAAAGCTTGGCTCTGAGACCACAGAGAGGCAGATACAGCTCGAGGGAGATAGAGGAAAGCTGTTGCTCGGAGACATTTTGAAGTATGGGTGAGTGCATCAACATGCGAGCGTATTAATGGAGCTTCGGTGGGTGCAGTTGGCATAAATAAATTCCCGTGACTTGAGCCCATGCGTGACCATATGGCTGAGCCATGAGTCACGCCATGGGCTTGCTGTATGCCTGCCTTCATTGGTCAACCACATTCTAGAATTTGGTTTCTAATATTAATGTTAGGGTTTAATATAAATCCATTTAGTTTATAATCCCTTAGGTTTATAATATTAATCCCTTGGGATTATTAATGTTAGGGTTTATGTTCCTTGGATTTAATATTAATATTAAGGCTTAATTCTGTTTCCTTAGGTTTTTAATATTAATCCTTTGGGTTTATTAATAAGATAAACTTATAATGTTGATACTAAGGTTTATAATATTAATCTTAGCATCCAATTTTTATTTTAGCTATTATAATATTCTGAATTTCTTTGGTTTATTAATCCCTTGGGTTTTTAATGTTAATCGTTTAGGTTTATTAATCTCATAGGATTTTACCCCGGATGCATGGGTTTGATCAACTGTGGGAGGTGGCAAGCCCATCGTGTGCCACATGGCCACGCATGGGGCCTGTCCGGCAACCTTAAATTACATCGGTTGCTCGCCTCATACCAACTTAATTACCTCTTCTCTCAACCTTAATGTTGGTCCGAAATGCCACCCTGAGCTCTTCATTATGGCTCTAAGTCCTCCAACACTGCCATTCTCCTCTTGTCGCTTCTGTCTTTCTGTTGTCTCGACTCTGAGCTCTTGCTCACCCACAGAGACACATTGTGACCTTCATTTCAGGCTTGTTCTGATGCCCATTTGCTCCTACTATCATTCCTTCTCGCAGCTCCAGCTCGCCGACCCCATTGCTCACTTAGCCTCCTTGACTCCGCTTGTTAGCCTCTCTCACGCTTCTTCTAGCACCAGTATGCCGAGGAGGCATCAGATGTAGTGCCGCTGTGGTCAAGAAAGGGGTCAAGCCTCACGACCGCCCTTAGCCATCCACTCCAACAGTTTCTCCCCACATCCTGATCAAAATTATGCCTAGTTCCACTATGATTGTTCCTTGGATAGGCCCCGTCTCACAGCCTCAATCACGGTCACCTTCCAGGAAGTGCCTTCAAGCTCTGCGGGAACATGCTCCAAAAAGCGACCTCGGAAATCCACAATCGCTCTAGCACCTCCACATCTCTCATGGAAATCCGAAGCTTTGTCGGTCAAGCCTACATCTCACTCCACCAGCAACAAAAGCAGTGGTAGTCGTAGTCCTGAATGGTCTGGTGGTGATAGGAGAAAGGGCAGCACTAGCACTACTACCACGCCAGAACCTGCCGCCCAGCGTTCGAATAAAGCTAATGACTCTTCACATGAATACATGTGTCCTATTGTTGAGGAGTCACCGCAACCGCCGCACGACACTAGCATGATACTCAGACATAGATATGATAGGTTTCTTCTCTCGGTTTTATTTAATTCCTCCGCTATTATGTATTTCATGAACAATCTGTCAAACTTTTAGTCGTTTGTGGACAATGTTGGTTTCCCCATTGAGTGCAGCATACATGTGTCCTATTGTTGAGGAGTCACCGCAACCGCCGCACGACACCTAGCATGATACTCAGACACAAATATGATAGGTTTCTTCTCTCGGTTTTATTTAATTCCTCTGCTATTATGTATTTCATGAACAATCTGTCAAACTTTTAGTCGTTTGTGGACAATGTTGGTTTCCCCATTGAGTGCAGCAATTTTCAAACCGGTTTCCCCATTTGGGGCGGTCAATTACTCTTACTCCCTCTGAAATTCGCTAGCATAGCAATTCCGGAGGGCAAGTTTCAACTTGTACACTATGTTTTATTAATAGAATTAATCCAATTTAGACAAAAAGACAAAAAAATAAAAATAAAAATCTCATAAGCTTTTAATATTACTCCCTTGGGTTTTTAATCTATTTGGTTTTTAATATGAATATTCCTTGAGGTTTATAACATTCATCC
Source organism: Pinus albicaulis (assembly GCA_034641835.2). Classification (NCBI taxonomy): domain Eukaryota; kingdom Viridiplantae; phylum Streptophyta; class Pinopsida; order Pinales; family Pinaceae; genus Pinus; species Pinus albicaulis. The sequence continues at coordinate 39,191 of JAXQQM020065075.1, forward strand.
TTTGGGCTTATAGTATCAATCCATTTTGTTTATAATGTTTATCCCTTTTACGAATAATAACTATAATAATTATTAATTATTAATAATTACAAATAAATAATAATTGTTAATTATTAGTAATTATTAATAATTGTTAATAATTATGATCATTGAGATTTTTTAATAATTATTAACTATTAGTTACTAATAATTTATAATTTATAATTATTAATATTATAATTATTGATTTTTAATATATTTTTTTTTCTAAATTAGTTTAATTCTATTATAGAGAGAGCAATATACATCGTGGCCGAAGGCTTAGCTTTGCCCAAAAATTGTGGCATGTTCAGTGAAAAAACTGATAATTGACTACCCATTAGGGGAAACCAGTCCAAACATTGTGCGAATGCACTGCCCACGCAGGGGTATCAGCCTTGTATTCCACGATTCTTTACACAGTTTGTAGACTTTCAGACAAAAACTACTTAACAATATTGCAAAAAGCTAAAGATTTATCCCATAGAGTTGGGCCTCAAAAAGCAAAAACCAACAAACATTTAAAATGACTAAATTACATGATGAGGAGGAGGTTCTTCAGTAATGAGGCAGTTGTAGGCCTCCATGTCGTCTTCATCATTTGGCTTGTCCTCATGAGAGGCTGCGCAATGCTTGGAGTGCCCAGACCTGTGGGAATCATTTTCCTCATTAATTGAAGCTTTCGCTTTGTGCATTTCCTCTTGCAGTTTCTTCGCTGCCACGTCTTGAGCCGACTCAGTTGCCTTCCCACCTGAATGTGCACTTGCTTAAGCCAACTAAAGTTCCTCCCTAAACAAAACCGAGATGGTTGCTATGATTTTGGGGCAATTCATAGTGCAGTTTGTTAGTCATCAGTGTTTTTCACATGTTAGTGATGACTATATCCATAGATGAGTTTTCTAGAAGCTGATTTCCATATGTCAAATTGTCATCTAGAAAACCTTCATAAAACTTTTTTCGCCCTGTTTTTCACATGTTAGTGATGACTATATCCATAGATGAGTTTTCTAGAAGCTGATTTCCATATGTCAAATTGTCATCTAGAAAACCTTCATAAAACTTTTTTCGCCCTCCTACTTTTCAGTCCGCCCATATCAAAGTCAAAACTCATTATCACTATCCTATCTAACCTTATCCCTACCAGTCTGCTCATCAGCTCTTAAAAAGATAATCCAAGTCTATTCCAAAAGCCTCCCCTAGGTCAGAAAGTGGCGCTTTAAGGCATTTTACCCTTGGCAACCATCAAAAGGCCAAAAAACCTCCATCTGTTACAGACCAATCATGACTGACCTCCCACTCTGCAAATGAAATTGATTACAACCCTAAGTCGCCCCACTTACACAGCCCTAAGTCTCAGCACTGCATAGACCACAATCTCAAGCTGATTATTAGGTGTTTTACAATGTTTTATGGATTTTACAAAGACAGGAAATATAACATCATCTCAGAAGAAATTTCTTGAATCTACATTTAGAAAAACAACTGTTTCTCAATGTAAACATGAGCCTGAGATATATCTACAAGACAGAGAGTGACTCATCAAGACCTTGCAGCTTCCTTTCAGCATGAAATCACAGTAAAGGAAAGACACCACTGTCAAACAGACTGGAAATTTGTCATGGCCAAGAACCTCCTTCATCTACAAGCAGAGGGTTAAGGCGCCTCCTTCATCTACAAGCAGAGGGCGCTGGCCATTATTGACTTTAAGGATTGCAAAAGCACAAGCTTGCTTGTTACTAGACAGTAAAACAATGACTCTAGGGTTCTGAGTGTAAGTGATGATCATAACAGGGCTAGGATCTGAAATGTGCAAGAAAAAGGAAAACAGAGTTTTTGGTCTTGTAAGGGGACTCATTTGAAGTTTTCAATCATATGAATTGTTAAACCCTTGGAGAGACATATCATGAGTGAAAACAATTCTAATTATAAGCAGCCTGCTGTTTCAACAAGAACAAATTGAAGAAAGGTTGACAAGTCATGTCATTACACAGGCAGAAGAAAAGATGGTTGTTTTTCAAAGGGTGCTAACCTCCCTACTCACAGATATTATCTTTCAAATGACTTGTCATAAGTTGACCAAGGCAAATGGTGACATTTCAGTTTCCCCTCAGCAAAGAGCAGTGCAATGAGACAGTGAAGACCTCCTTCACAGGAAACAAAAAGGGCAGCTCTCCTTGTCTCACTTTCTAACTCTGATGTATCATCCTCTGTTTTGTCTTCTGCCCACAGTCCAAGAAGAAAACTCAAGACATCTAACAGTTGCATCTACAGTCAAGCAACACCTGTCACCCAATTAGATTTACATTGTAGACAAGATTATAGCATAATACCCAGAGCAAAAATGTATTTGATCTATTTTGTCTCTTGCAAACAGGTATACAAGCTCATCAAGTACAAAAAAGAGCTGTGGCACAATGTTTCAGGTTCTGGAAATCATCAAAGGCAAAATCTGAATGCCACTGCTCCAAAAAGAGACATTTCCTCCTCTAAGTAAGAAACAATCAAAGTTTCAAAGGACATCTTTATCCACAAGTTATGATCTGAGTTTTGAAAACTCTGAAAAGCCTGAAAAGAAAATCAGCTGGCAAAGGCAATTTGAGTTTTTTTATTTCCAAGAGACATCACCATTGGAACTATTGTTCATCATAGGCAAAGGAGGTGTTTTGATAGACTGTCAGTGTGTTAGAAAGTTCAAGACCAAAATGGGTTTTTCATTATTCAATGGACAGAGATATTATATAATATGTTTTGAGCAGAGAAGTGTATTGAAAAAGGGCGCCCTTTTTAATCAAAGGGCCATGGCCAAATCCAAACAAGTGCAGCAAATTTGGGCACCTACAGTGGGAAAGAGGTTGAAGAAGCAATTGGAGACAGAAACTGTCAAAACAAGTTGAAAATACAAACCCTACCCTTTCAAATAGCAAAGCAGTCTTCAATGTTTTCTTGACAGATTTAAAGTGAGGTTACATAACAAATGCCATCAACAGTGTTAAAAACAAAGTGGCAAAGGATGGTTTGAGAGTCATCAGGGTATTATTCAAAATTTGAGTTGCTGTGTTAAATGGTCACCAGAGAGACAAAACCAACAAGAATCACCCTTCAGACCCATGTGCATAAGTGAAAGAGTTTTAACCTTTCCAGCTATATTTGCTTTTTATAAAGAGGTTGATTCATGTTAGCACGGTCTAAAAAAAACATAAAAAAATCTCCGCTGCCTGCAACACTTCGGAATCCAAGTTATAAGTACGCCAAAGATATTGTTGAAGAAGGTCAAAAGCTGTGAAAACCTTTGCAAGTGACGGTCAAAGGTTCATTTTGTGTTTCAAATAATAAACTAACCGTTGGGGTTTTTTTGTTTCAAAAGGGTAAATTGAATTGACCAACTTCATTTTTGAAAACTCCGAACAAGAGTGTCGAGCAAAGCCCCTTGCTGCCATCAAAGATCAAACACATAAGTTTTTGAGCAATTTGAAGTTTTTTCCAACAGTCGGAACTGCGCGACGCGCTCAGAAGCAGTTTTGCACCGGCCGATAACAGTCGCACGACGCGCCTGTACGTGTGCGCGATGCGCCTGTACACGACGCCCAACCACGACCCGACAGGCCGCCCGGTTGGCTATTGGCGCGGCACTCTTCCTCTATAAAGTGCCGCGCACTTGTTTATACCTCCAACCGCCTTCAAACACTTCTAACTCACAAGCAATGATTGGCATCTTGATTTTTAAGGTATTTAGCTTGCTCTCCTTCCAAATTCACAGTTTCTAGATAATGATTGGAGCAGAAAAGCTTGGTTGAAAACAAGATGTTTTTGTTTGATGAAGTGACATACCAATAGAGAATAGTGAAATGTAATAAGAAAAAGGGTTTTGTTAAAGAGCAGTTTGTTGGTTGAAAGCTACAGGGCAAAGTGACTCCTATTTCTCACAGAAAGAGACAGTTTTCACTGTGTTTTTGACTTGACTGTTGTTTATTCCTCGAGCTTATTTGATAAGTGGATGTTCATATAGAGTAAAGGTTTTTCTAACAAAGCTAAAGGTGTTACAGCGACAAGAGGCCTTGATTATCTTGAAAAGAGAAAACTCTTACAGCCTCTGCTTAAAACTGTGGAACTTTTTTAAACTCTGTTACCTTTGTTCCAGGACCGTGACATTGACTGTTTGATTACACTAAGGGTTGATTGCATAGGACATAAGTTTGTTGAGTGATTGGCACACTAGGAAGAGCAGGTTTTGTAATGTTTGAAAAGCCCACCATTGATCCAAGGTACAAATATGTGTTGTTAACCCCCAATCATCACAGAGCAAGGCAAATTTGACACTGTAAACAGCATTCCTGCTAACAGTCTGTCCTTCATTCCACTGTATTATTTCTTATTGAAAACCCTGCTCGCTGAGATAATTTAAAGGTGGAAGGCCACTTTTTAAGGGAGCAGGGGTTTTGTACTGTAAAGAAACTTGTTGCAATCATCCAAATACATTGTTTCTCTATCAAAACAATGAATTGACACAGTTTGGCTCCAAGAAGGCAGTTTATAGACAGTGAGGCTATTTGGTTCTTCAAAAGCACATCTAGGTCAAAATGCCTCCTAGGCAAGACAGTAGGAGTGGTTCACATAAAAGATATGAGCAAATATCTACAGAAGAGGTTAATGCTCATCCATCCATCCTTTTCAACTTCCATTAAGTAGGTTGTCTAGATTTCTGCCAGAAGATACAGGAGGTCAAAAGTTTCTCTCCATTGACACACCTATGCGCACTGAGGTTCCAAAACAAGCATTTCCAGGTAGCGGACCTTGATTTCAAGTTTTCTGCAAGATCAGTGTCCAAGGCCACCAAGATTCCATATCATGGCGAGAAATGGTTCAAACAAACCCATCTTGACTTGGAAGATTACAAGCCTTTCATCAAGCCTGAACATAAAGATACTTTCACTGCTATTTTCCCTTTTTCTTATCTTCTTGACAGCTATGCTCCTCTTATGAAAGTCATAATGAAGTATTTTACTTGTGAAGGGAGGTTTGATCGAGTTTATGCCTACCATGTCCGACTATTGATGCATTTCACTAGAACCAGGCAACTAAATCTCCCTTACTTTTTATACAAGAGCATCGAAAAGATGGCATCCACAGTCCAGAAGAAGGCCCCACCTCTGCAAATACCTTTCCCTTTTCCATCATTCTCTGATCAAAATTATCATCTTACACCAGGTAGAGAAAAAAGAGGTTCCATGGGATGTTTTTATCAGCCACCCAGATTTCTCTACTGTTCCTCCGGTCCATACATCTCCCACTCAGCCTATTCATCGCCCTATACCCTTGTCCTGCAGGCCTACTCCTAGAAGGCTCAAAATTACTACTGAACAATCAGGACAGCAGGAAGAAGGAGAAGGAAGTAGACAGCAAGAGGATGTCAAGGGTAAAGCAGTTGTGTCTCCTCCTCCCAAAAGAACAAAACCCAGCACAGCAAGGAAGAAAGGGTCTAAAGCTGCCACTCCAAAAGTGACAAAAGTTTTCCCTAGCAAAAGAAAATCGCCCAAGAAGACACCCACTAGCATGCCAAGGAGGAAAAGTGCAAGATTGGCCTTCAAAGAGAAAATCAAGGTTGGAGAAAGTAAAAAACATGGAGGTGCATTGGCTGTCATCCCAATCCAAAGTGATGACAGCGATAATGAAACCTGCATTCTTAAAAACCTCCTAATCCATAGAGAGAGGCAAATTGAGGCATTAGAAAATGATCTTCAATGGGCAAGGAACTTAAACAATTTCTTGGAGATCCAAAATAAACAGATGAATGTTCACACAGCGGTTCATGAGGCACGAGCTATCAAATAGAAGAATGAGGCAGCTAAGGCGCAAATGAGGATAAAGGAACTCATCGGTGAGTTTGATGAGGAAGAAGAGGGAGACCAGCCTAGGCGGAAGAGGCCTAGGACCATAGGGCTTAAAAGAGCCTTGGAAAAGCAGAAAGAAGAAAAACAAGCCCATCTCCAAGCCTTTCCCCTCACTGCCCTACTTGAGCAAGAAATTGAAGAAAACAAAAAGGCATGGTTAGAAAGGGCCAACAAACACTTGGAGATGAAGCTTGAAAGAGCAAACAGAGATCTGGAGCTGCAAAGGAAAATGACACATCACTTTCAAAAGTTGAATCAGTTTGCCCGGCGCAAACTAAAGGCAGCCCAAGAGAAACTGAAGAAGGCAAAGGGGAAGCACCCGGCACGGAAAGAGTAGAAAGGCATATCAGCACTCGACATTTTGGCTTCAGCTTCGAAACATGTTGCTAAGGACTCTTGAGGGTCATACACACCAATTTTGGGCCCATTTTGACAACTTTCCATTTTTTTAGCATTTTTGAGTTTTTGGTCAAAAACTCATAAATTCGCCATTTCATTTTGGGGATTCGTCAAAGGAGGAGAATGGTATCATTGGATGCCATAATTTCATGAGCATGCCCTCAGATATTTTCAGAACATTTGGAGATCATTTGCCCCCTCAAAACGGCGAAAAATGCTCACTTTTTGCACATTCTGCCCGGCATATCAGCAGTCTGCAATTTTCTAGCTTTTTACACACGTGTAGATTTGGAGGACCTCCAGGCATCAGATTGAGGTGATTTCAGTTGCGCCGGAAAGTAGACACTCAGAGTTTTCCAACGAGTTATCTTGAGCTTCATTTCGACATCAGGAAAGCTGTCAAATGTTTCCGGCAAGTCAGGGGACCTTTTTCTGATATAAATTTGAAGTATTTTTGTAATTTTTGAACCTCAAAATTCTGTTTTTTCCAAATGTGCGTTTAGCTATTTTTGCACTTGGAAAATGTTACAAAGTCAATTAAATTCCATTTTTTAGCAATTTTTAGATATTTTATGAGATATTTTTGTGCCTTGGGCTTTGCAAAGCCTCAAGGACAAGTTTAGATATTTTTATTAGGCCAATGAGGATGGAAGTTGAACCATGAGGTTTTCTTCACTTGAGCCTATTTATTCCATAAGCTCTCATTGTAAACAAAGCTGAACTTGAGAGAAGAAGTAATATATTGGTCATATGAGCTTTAAAGAACATACTTGTGTTATGATTTTGGACTGCCTCTTAGATGCTTTTGATGAATGATGAAGGATTGTTGATAGATTCCATGACATAGTAGAATGGTATAGTGTTTCTTGCTTTGTTGTTGTCTTCTAGTTTTCATTCATGATACATGCTTCTTGCTTGCTATAGATCAGTGGAGATTAAGTTTGAGATATGCCCATGGAGGCACCTCAAAATTCCTGAATCTTTATAGCTTTTATGTTTTCTTCTTCCTTAGTTGTACTAAAGAATTCTTAACTGCTCTTTAGTAACTTAAGGATATTGTTGCTAGTTTTATTCATAAGTTTTATGCATGTTGAGTAGGATGTATGGTGTGCCCTGCTTACCTATGACTGTCCATAGTTCTGTCCATGAAACTATCTCTTTGATTGATTAGATTATCATCTTGTTGAACCAAGGAGGCCTAATCCCGATCTAGCCCTTTGCCTAAAACTATAAAAGCTTGTTTTTCAAAGTGCCCAATAACTTAAAGACTGTGTTTAGGCTTTCTGGCATAGTATTTTGAGTTGTTAGTCCGTCTTATGTGTTTTCCCTAAAGTCTGATAGCCATTTCCCAAAGTTAGAAGGTCTTATACTTCTATGTATGACTTGAATGTTTGATTTCTATGTATTAATTAGCTCATAGTTACATTTAGCATGATTAATGGCTTGCTATAACATGTTTATGTCTGCTATTAACTAGTTACACTTGAAATCCCTCGTCTTTCACAAACTTGATGTCCATTTACTCCATTTTCCCCAAAGATCCTTTCTACCTTGAAATAAAATCGGCCCTACAGCAGCCTTATATCATCATCTGATAGCTTCCTTGACCTTTTTGACCCCATAGCCCAGTTGATCTAACTTCTTGTTACCCATTTTATATCTTTGATCAGTTTTATCCCTCACAAACTTAAAACCAAAAATCAAAAAACTCACTTCATAACTAGCCTAATATCAGAACACCATAAGTAAACACACCGATATCTTTTATATAATAGAGAGAGCCCTCTCTGAGTCCAGGAAGGCTAGGTCCTTGGGCTCCAAAGCTTGGTTTGATGTTACATCGTCATTTGGCTCACCAATCGGCCAAATCACGGGACCCTAACATAATGGCGATCACGGTGGGACTCTGAGTAGTAAACAAACTTAGTTTCTCTAATCTTTAGAGACTTTTAAGAACACTGTTTGATTGACTCATCCCACCGCTCACTAACATAATGGCGATCACGATGGGACTTTGAGTCAAAACATCCTAGGTATCCCTTAGGAACTCTCAAAATCTCAGTCAAACTTAGAAGAGTAGAATCTGGTTGTCTCACCATCCTAGCAAAATGATGAGTCAGTTATAGGAAACTCTTCCACACCTCAGAACTACATAAAACTCATAAAAACCACAAAAAACTCCCTTAGATTGGTTTTTGACAATATTGGTGGTGGACCATACACATATATCCCAAAACAACCAAGTTCCACCTGGCGACTCCACTAACCTCTAGTAGGCCTTACTATTTTACCGAACTCTAGGTTACTATCCGATAGACCTATCCCATCGCTCACTAACATAGCAGGAGATGGTGGGACACTGAGTACATGACAGTCTAGCAAAACTCTTATAGACTCTTTGGTTCTTTAGATAACATAAACAATAACGCAGCCCATAGACCCATTTAGAGTAAACTCTTTTTGTTCTCATCACCCTAGCAAAATGCTGAAACAAGTCTAGGATACTTTAACAAACCATAGGCTGCACACAAAACTCAGAAAATCTAAAAAATATTTCCAGATTAGTTACCGGTGGTGGACCATAGCTATCTTCACAAAAATAACCCAGTTCCACCTAGCGACTCCACTAGCCCATCCCTTTTACTTTTTGACCATCCTTCACCTTAGTAGAACTTTAGAGAGACCACTCATCCAAAACACTCATCAATACCATCCTCTCTAAATTCTAAACCTGAAATCTGGCTTCACAAAGAATCAACACCAGATCCCATCCAGACCCAAATCCCCCTATCATAGTAGATGACCCAGAGAAGATTCAGTGGCAAGCTTCTGAAACTGACCATCTAGCTACTGGTAGACCCATCCGTAAAACCAGATCAGTACCTAAACATCTCACTATCCTACCTGATTCACCTTTTGAATTAGAATCATCAAAGACTCTTTTTAGAAGCAGGTCTCATAGTAAAATAAACTTTGACGATCTTGAAACCTTAGACCAATCACACAGTCATAGTAGAGAAGCCTCACCTTCTACTCCCCCCGATTTTCAGCTTCTCTATCATTTTGGTTCCCATCATCCCAAATCTTCTCAAAACCAGATCACTAGTCCAAGTTCATCCGCCACACCTGTTCAAACCACCTCATCTCATCCCACTAGTCCTCATCTTGTACATCATCCATTAGCTCCCACCATGGCAGCCTAGTACGCACATTTGGTGTTGCCACCGCCTTTGGCTCCTCTCCCAAATAAATATCAAGACAAAATCCCGCACTTTACCAGAGAAGACACCACACCTCAACAGCATACAAGTAGGATGATTGATGCTTATGAATACCTGGAGTTACAAGACGAGACCGTCAGAATGAGAATATTCTCCCAAAGCCTGGGTGGTGAACCCAAAACATGGTTCAAAAGCTTGACTCCAAACAGCATCCACAACATCCCAGAACTACATCAAATCTTCAGAAATAGGTGGGAAATCCGAAGGAACCCTATTCAAATCCTGTCAGAATATAACAACCTAAAACGGGAAAATGGGGAAAGTGTCCACGCATACTGCACTAGGTTCAACAGTGTGTATAATGCCCTCCCACCTCACTTCAAACCCCCACTCAGTTTAACCTTGGCGAAATTCCCCGAAGGTTTTGATCCAGACATGACGTATCATCTAAGAGACAAAGATCCCCCTACCCTAGAGGAAATGCAACAAGTAGCCATAAAATAAGAAGCAAACTTAGCAGAAAAAAGAGCCAGGACTAGATTAGAAGGAAAAGTCCCATATAGAGATAAGGTCTCCACTTCATCTCCTTCCCTAAATCCTAGAATAGATGGCCTGATCAAATCCATGACAAACATGTGGGAAAAAATGAGTGAAAAAGTGCCTCCTAGGGATAACCAACCAAACCCTCAAAACCGGAAACAAAGCTTTAGAAAAGATCAGTCTCAAAATAAACCAAGAGGAAATGATCAGCAGATCAGACCATCCTTCAGTGAGAATTATGTTGATGAAGAGAATAAGGATATCGCACCCATTGATGAAAATCATTGGAAACTCATAGGTTCCAATAACGAGATTAAGGTTTACCTCACAGCAGAAGAGCAAGAGTTATGCTCCCCAAGTCAGGACAAAACCGACTATGAAGATCTCGAAGATCCTGCCATAGATTTTCAGAATGCCATTATAGAAGCTCATAGGCAGTATAACCTTAGAAGCAGAAAAAACCAAGACCACTCCAAGAAGAGTAGCTTTGACACTGCTAAAACCTCTGACACCATCCTTAAAAAAGCGATGGATAGCAACAAAATTGTGGCCAAGAAAATTGACCAAAACAAAGATAAAGCTATTCAAACAAGTCTTAGCTCGGATACTCCTAGTACCTCCACAAAGACTCCCGAGGCGACTATGTCAAACAAGGTCTCAAACCAGAATCAACAAATTAAGATCATAGAAAAGGTCATGTCCAAAAAAGCTGAAACAAATCTGCCCAAACTACAAACTCCTTTTAGTTTCGAAGGGGAAGTTTCCGAAATAAAAATTACCATACCCCTTACTGAGCTAATAACTGTAGATAGGTATAGATCTCAAATTTTCAAAGTTTTTGACATAGGGAGCGAGGCAGATACTTTAAATCTAACTGAAAACAAACCCGAGCACTTATTCGGCCCAAAAATAGAAGGTCAATACCAAGAAGGATATGTTTCTCCTCCCTATGTGAGCCTGAACATACGGGACAAGATATTACATAATGCCATGTTAGATTCTGGTGCCTACCATAACCTCATGCCTAAAGCAGTGATGGAAAACCTGGGACTAGAAGTAATTCAACCTCTGGTAACTCAAGCAGTCATGGAAAACAATACTCCCATTTATTCCACTCATTCCAATTTAGATTCTTTTATCTTATACAATGAAAGTGATATAAACAAGCAGATAATGGAAAAGGAAGAAGTTCTCAAACCATCAGAAACACATTTTCCGTTACTAGATGCAGAAACTAATAAACAAAAATTCTCTGATCTTTCTCCTATTAATCTTACATATCATAAGTCAGAAAATAGATTTGTAAATCAAGTTGAAGAAAAGCAATCTGGCAGTGCAATGTACATGGCTGGTGACATTGCTTATGTTAATGATTCTCAAATTTTTGATCAATATGTTGACTTATATGATTTCCAAACAGAAGCCAATTTTGCAGAAGATTCGGTTTTTGATTTTCGGGAGGAAGCTCAGTTTCATAAACTTGAGAAAAGTGAGCAGCCATTACAGGTCATCTATAACACTGATAAGGAAAGCCTTGAGAGTTCAGAAGTAAGTGAAGAGTCTCAGACTCTTGACTCTATTTCACTTCAGTCCATCAAATATAACATTCACATAATTGGAAATCAACTGTTTTTCAGCTTTGACGATGAGGTTGAGAAGGATGATGAAATTCTTGAGAAGGTTATAAATAAAAAGTTTTTTCCTGAAATGGTTGAAGAAATCACTTTGGACAGGGAATCTTCCTTAACTCCAGATTTGCAGCCACCAAGTTCCATTGAGTTACAAATTGCATATGAAGAAGTAGAGGCTGATAAACACATGAGAGTTGTCACACTATCCTTTCAAGATAATTTACTATCAAAGTGTATCCTTGCTCATCAACCTGATAACCTTCACACAGTGTTCAGCCCGCCCTATCAAAACACATCAGCTTGGCAAGAAAACTACACTGCAATGTGTGATGAGTCTGACATTTCAAGTGATCAGGAGCAAAAGGAAGAGTTGCTTTACCGGGAGAGTCCCAAATATAGTCAAGTGGAAGAAAGAGTAGTCCTGGATGAAGCCTATATCTCAAATCCTCTAAATCAGGTATTATTCCAAGATCCATTTATTGTTTTCCTTGAGAAGTTTGAAAGAGTAATCCTGAATGAAGCCCATATCTCAAAACCCCTAGATAAGGTATTATTCCAAGATCCATTTGCTGTTTTCCTTGAGAAGTCTGAAAGAATAATCCTGAATGAAACCTATATCTCAAATCCTCTAGATCAGATATTATTCCAAGATCCATTTGTTGTTTTCCTTGAGAAGTCTGAAGGAGTAGTGGGTTCTATCATGAACAATTTGTTGCCTAGAATGGGGAAAAACTTACACACTACTGTCCGAAAACAAACCGAGTGGGAGTGGCCTTTTCATTATTCCTGCATCATAAAAGAACTAAACCAGAATGACCCATGTGAGCATCTACTTGACTGGTTGCATTGGAAAGAAGAGTTCACCAAGTGTATGTTGTGTACAATTTAGGATAGAATAGATAATAGTAGAAAATAAGCTCAGCCTTGCGAGCACTTTTTTCATTTGTAGTTTGTTTGAAGAAAAAGTGAAAAAGCAGAAAATACAAAAAACAGTGAAAAGTAGAAAAAGAGGGCAGTTTATAAAAAGCAGTGGTAAAACCCCATGTTCCAAAAAACCAGTCCTTCGGAAAGCGCGCAAGTCTAAATGCCGCTACTAGTACTTCAATGTCTTGTTCAGCTATCTAGCCTAATCATAGCTGAGCATGTTTAAATTTATTTGCTGATAAGTTAGTGAGTGAAAAAGATGGTCAACATTGTGTAAGATTGACTTATCACAGAGTATAGATTAGGGAGAGATTCTGGTTCCACATGCCTAAAACAGAACCAAAGAGAGAAGCGAGGGATGAAAAATACATTGTACATCTTAGCCCCGCTTTGTCTAAATTTCCTTTATGCAGAATAATATTTGTGTGCAGCTTGTCTTTTATGCTGCAAATGCATAACAAATCAGACTATCTAATCCAGATTTGGTCATTTTAAATTTCCTGTTTTAGATTAGAGAATAAAATCCTGTCAAACTGCTTAATCTTGACAGTTGATCTAGTATAGGTAGAGTAATGAAGGAGTTCATCAGATTAATCTGAACTCCTGACAGTTATAAGAGTAGAAATAGATAGGTTCATTTTGCAAAAAAGAAAAATATACATTGTCAGAAGGCTGCTAGTTCAAATGCACCAAAGAGAAGAAAAAATGCTAGGAACGATAGTGGGGTAGGTAGGAGTATCATTGATGTTAACCATGCTGTCACTTTTCAGAAATAGCATCAAAGAAGGGTGAAATTTTTGCGCCAATGGATAAGGCACCGGTCTTCATAAGCCAAAGATCTGAATTCTGGACACCTCCTGACGAGGAGCTGCCCTCCCCAAATGGATCCACTGTTAGTCATTAGTATTTTTCACATGTTAGTGATGACTATATCCATAGCTGAGTTTTCTAGAAGCTGATTTCCATATGTCAAATTGTCATCTAGAAAACCCTCATAAAACTTTTTTCGCCCTCCTACTTTTCAGTCCGCCCATGTCAAAGTCAAAACTCATTATCACTATCCTATCTAACCTTAGCCCTACCAGTCTGCTCATCAGCTCTTAAAAAGATAATCCAAGTCTGTTCCAAAAGCCTCCCCTAGGTCAGAAAGTGGCGCTTTAAGGCATTTTACCCTTGGCAACCATCAAAAGGCCAAAAAACATCCATCTGTTACAGACCAATCATGACCGACCTCCCACTCTGCAAATGAAATTGATTACAGCCCTAATTCGTGCCACTTACACACCCCCAAGTCTCAGCACTGCATAGACCACAGTCTCAAACTGATTATTAGGGGTTTTACAATGTTTTATGGATTTTAAAAAGACAGGAAATATAACATCATCTCAAAAGAAATTTCTTGAATCTACATTTAGAAGAACAGCTGCTTCTCAATGTAAACATGAGCCTGAGATATATCTGCAAGACAGAGAGTGACTCATCAAGACCTTGCAGCTTCCTTTCAGCATGAAATCACAGTAAAGGAAAGACACCACTGTCAAACAGACTGGAAATTTGTCATGGCCAAGAACCTCCTTCATCTACAAGCAGAGGGTTAAGGCGCCTCCTTCATATACAAGTAGAGGGCACTGGCCATTATTGACTTTAAGGATTGCAAAAGCACAGGCTTGCTTTTTACTAGACGGTAAAACAGTGACTCTAGGTTTCTGAGTGTAAATGATGATTATAACAGTGCTAAGATCTGAAATGTGCAAGGCAAGAGGAGACAGAGTGTGTGGTTTTGTAAAGAGAATCAGTTGAGGTTTCAGTCATCATCAGGGCTCATCAAAAAGGGGACTCCTTAATCAAAGCTATCATAACAAACATCTCTACAGGGGTGTTAAGATGCATAGCTTCAATTAGTCTTAAACAGGAAAATACTTCAGTGAAAAGACCCCTGTATGTTATTTTGTTCCTGTTGAAAGCTGAAATACAGTCCATGGTCTCTGGATGAACATAAAGAAGAGGCAGGAAAGTAGTATACAGTCTCAGACAGGTGACATCTTGCTATCAGTCAAAGCGCTGGTGTAAGTCCAGTTGTTGCAAGCTACACTCCATTACAAAGATAGGTAGTTTCTTCAAATGCAGCAGGTTGATGTTTTCAAGAGTTTCATTAGGAGGAAGATGGATAATAAAAGCCTTGGTATCTGTGAAATAGGCCAGCAGTTATTCCACATCTTATACACTTGCCTCCTCTACACAAGGACAAAAACTGATTATGATCTGAGTTTTAAAAACCCTAGGACAGCAGGCCAAGCTAATCAAGCATGTCTTTCTTGAAAGCAGCTTCATCCATGAACAGTTTCCTTTTCAAAATTGCTACAACAACTGGCACAAACAATCTAGGTTTCTGTCATCAAGATACATCACCATTGAAACTATTGTTCATAATAGACAAAGAGTTGTTTTGATAGACTGTCAGTTTTGTTTTAGAAAGTTTGAAGAAAAAAATGGGTTTTCATTATTCAATGGACAGAGACATTATATGATATGTTTTGAGCAGAGAAGTGTATTGAAGAAGGGCGCCTTTCTTAATCAATAGAAGATTGGCAAAGTCTGAATACATGCAGAAATATTTGACACCTACAGTTAGGGAAAGATTCGATGAAGAAATTAGATACAGAAGTCTGTCAAACCAAGTTTAAAAAGAAAAGGGTCCTACAAGTAAGCTTACAAGCTCAGCAAATACAAGAATATTTTGGCTTAGTTCTTCAGGTTCTAGAAGTCATCAAAGGCAGAATCCACATGCCACTGTTGCAGGAGGAGACATTTCTTCTAGTAAGAAACAGTCAGAAGTCTAAAGGACATATTTCTCCAAAAGATTATGTCATTTCAAGAAGGGAAAATGGGCTTCAAAAGAGGGAATCATCACCTTTCAGTTTTGATTAAAACAAAGAGATTTAGTTTCATTTGCGAAACGTAAGGTTTCAAATATGGATTTAAAAAGAAAACAAACCTTTTTCAAAACTTTTGAAAAGAACCCTCTCAAAGTCAAAGATCAAAGGGGACCATTGGTTTTCTATACTTCAAACAAAGATCAAAGCTGTTGTCATTCCATTTTGAAATTCATCGAGCCCGAGCAAAGCCTCTTTGCTGCCCTCAAGACCAAACAAGGAAGATTGGAGCGATTTTGGAGAAGTCTGTCACATTTTCATTGTGCGATGCGCCTGGAATATTGCGTGATGCGCTCAGGAGAGGTTTTTCACAAGCGGTAGACTGTCGCGCGATGCGCCTGTACGTGTGCGCGACACGCCTATACACGGTGCCCAGCCGACCCGACAGAGCCACCCGACAACCTAATTTGGCGCGGCACTCTGAAAGCCAAGCGCGTCGCACATATGTGTGACCCTCATAAGTTATTCAAAGCGCCTCTAGAGCTGGCCTAAACGCATCAATAGGATTTTCATCATATTCTCAAGGTATTTCCATGTACCCTCTCAGTTTTTGAAAAAAATGCTAAGTGATATGAAGGGTTAAGAAGCCCTGTTTTCAAGCTGTGGTATGAGGACAAAATAGTGTTTTCCTGATTGACTGATGAAATATCAAACACCTGTGAGCTTTATTTTTATTAAAGGACCATCAAAACACCCTCACTACCATGGTGAAGCAAGGTTGAAGCTGTCCATATACAGTTGGAGTTTGTTTGGATCAGATTAGTGCAAAGAGCAATAGGATGTGGAGAGAGTAGTTTGTGTGAGGAAAGTCTTTCACAGTTTAAGTGATGGGAGAGTGTTTGTAATATCATAACTCTATCGCCTTTCCCCCTAAAACACAGTGACTGCTCACTGTGTAAATCCAATATGATTGACTATATTTATGGTGTTTAATTGATTAAGTTGCATGCTATAAAGAAAACAGTGTGTTGAACTGCTACAAATTTTTCATACCACAGCATACAAAACTTTCAAACTTTGTCACCATATCTGAAAAATAGTGTTTTTGATGTGCGGTGATCCGAGGTGTAAAAAACTGTGGTAAAATGTTGGATGTGCTATTAAAGGCGCCTATAGGAAAAGAAATTGTGTTAGGCTAAAAACGTTGTGTGTTTACCTTTCATAAGTCAAGAACGAGGGTGTACTTATTCTTCAAAATATCAAAGGGCAAAGGTCACTCCTATAAACCACAGAAAGGACAGTTTTTCACTGAGTATTCTACTTGACTATTTTTGTTCTTCAAGCTTATTTTGATGAAGTTGATATTCAGATGGAGTAAAGGTTTTTTCTACAAAGGCAAGGGTTTCACATTGATAAGGTGCCTTAACTATTTGACATGATAAACTCCTACAGGCTTTGTTGAACTGTTTGAAGCATTTTTCAAAACTCTGTCACCTGGTCACATAAACTGTGGCATCGACGGTATGCTTACATCAAGGGTTGATTGCATCAGATATAAGTTTGGTGAGTGATTGGCACACTAGGAAGGGGAAGTTTGTGAAGATTGAGGAGTTTATCAATGATTAGAAATATAAACAGGTTTTAAGCTCCAAACATCATAGAGCAAGGCAATTTTGACACTCTAAACAACATTTTCACCTAACAGTCTGTCTCCGTTCCACTGTATTGTCTCTTAGTAAAAAGTCTGCTAATTGAGATACTTTAAAGGTGGACAGGCCACTTTTTGAAAGAGCAGGGGTTTTGTATTGTAAGGAAACTTGTTGCAATCATCCAAATACATTGTTTCTCTATCAAAACAGTGAATTGACACAGTTTGGCTCCAAGAAGGCAGTTTATAGACAGTGAGGCTGTTTGGTTCTTCAAAAGCGCATCTAGGTCAAAATTCCTCCTAGGCAGGACAGCAGGAGTGGTTCGCATAAAAGATATGAGCCAATCTCTACAAAGGAGGTTAATGCTCATCCATCCATCCTCTTCAACTTCAATGAAGTAGGTTGTCTAGATTTCTGCCAGAAGATACAGGAGGTCAAAAGTTTTTCGCCATTAACACTCCTATGCGCCCTGAGGTTCCAGAACAAGCATTTCCAGGTAGTGGACCTTGATTTCAAGTTTTCTCCCAGATCAGTGTCCAAAGCCACCAAGATTCCATATCATGGCGAAAAATGGTTTAAACAGACCCATCTTGACTTAGAAGATTACAAGCCTTTCATCAAGCCTGAGCATAGAGATACTTGCACTGCTATTTTTCCTTTTTCTTATCTTCTTGACAGCTATGCTCCTCTAATGAAAGTCATAATGAAGTATTTTACTTGTGAAGGGGGGTTTGCTCGAGTTTATGCCTACCATGTCCGACTATTGATGCATTTCACTAGAAGTAGGCAGCTAAACCTCCCTCACTATTTATACAAGAGCATCGAGAAGATGGCATCCACAGTCCAGAAGAGGACTCCATCTCTACAAATAGCCTCCCTTTTCCATCATTCTCTGATAAAAATTATCATCCTACACCAGCTAGAGAAGAAAGAGGTTCCATGGGATGTTTTTATCAACCACCCAGATTTCTCTATTGTTCCTCCTGTCCATATATCTCCCACCCAGCCTGTTCATCGCCCTGTACCTTTGTCCAGTAGGCCTACTCCTAGAAGGCTCAAAATTACCACAGAATAGTCAGGACAACAGGAAGAAGGAGAGGGAAGTAGACAGAAAGAAGAGAAAGGTCATGAGCAAGAGGAAAGGGATGAAGAGCAGCAAACAGAAGATGAGGAACAGCAGCAGGACAGTGGGGAAGGTCAGCAGTGAACAGAAGATGATGAACAGTAGGTACAAGAGGAAGAGCAGCAGCTTGATATTGAAGGACAGGAACAACAGCTTGGGAAGGAAATTGAGCAACAACTTGAGCCACAAAATGAACAGGAAATCCAAGCATAGCAGCAGCTTGATTTTGGTGAAAAAAGGCAGCAGGTTGAAACACAAATTGAACAAGGCATTGAAGTAGAACAACAAATTGATGTTGGCGAACAGGGGCAGAAAATTGAATAGCAAGAAGAAGACACACAGCAGCCTCAAGGAGAGCAGCAGTTTCAAGAAGATGTCAAGGGTAAAGCAGTTGTGTCTCCTCCTCCCAAAAGAACAAAACCCAGCATAGCAAGGAAGAAAGGGCCTAAGGCTGCCACTCTAAAAGTGACAAAAGATGTCCCTAGCAAAAGAAAATCTCCCAAGGAACCCCTCACTAGCATGCCAAGGAGGAAAAGTGCAAGATTGGCCTTCAAAGGAAAAAGCAAGGTTGGAGAAAGTAAAAAACATGGAGGTGCATTCGCTGTCATCCCAATCAAAAGCGATGAAAGCGATAATGAAGCCCGCATTCTTGAAAACCTCCTAATCCATAGAGAGGGACAAATTGAGGCATTGGAGAATGATCTTCAACGGGCAAGGAACTTCAACTATTTCTTAGAGACCCAAAATAAACAAATGAATGTCCATTTAGCTGTTCATGAAGCACGGGCAATCAAATACAAGAATGAAGCAGCTAAAGCGCAAATGAGGATAGAGGAGCTCATTGGTGATTTTGATGAGAAAGAAGAGGAAGACTAGCCTAGGCGGAGGAGGCCTAGAACCATAGGGCTTAAAAGAGCCCTGGAAAGGCAAAAAGAAGAAGAACAGGCCCATCTTCAATCCTTTCCCCTCACTGCCCTCCTTGAGCAAGAAATTGAAGAAAATAAGGAGGCATGGCTAGAAAGAGCCAATAAACACTTGGAGATGAAACTTGAAAGGGAAAACAGAGACCTGGAGCTGCAAAGGAAAAGGACACAACATTATCAAAAATTGAATCAGTTCGCCCGGCGCAAGCTAAAGGCCACCCAAGAAAAATTGAAGAAAGCAGAGATGAAACTTGAAAGAGCGAACAGAGATCTAGAGCTGCAAAGGAAGAGGACACATCACTTCCAAAAGTTGAATCAGTTTTCCCGGCGCAAACTAAAGGCAACCCAAGAGAAATTGAAGAAAGCAAAGGGGAAGCGCCCGGCACGGAAAGAGGAGAAAGCCACATCAGCCCTTGATATTTTGGCCTCAGCTTCAGAGCATATTGCTAGGGACCCCTGACGATCATGCATGCCATTTTTGGGCCCATTTCGACAACTTTTTGTTTTTTGGCATTTTTTGGGTTTTTGGTCAAAAACTCAAAAATTTTGCCATTTCAGTTTGAGGATTTGTCAAGGGAGAAGGATGATACCAGTTGATGCCATAATTCTAAGAGCAAGTCCTCAGCGATTTTCAGAGCATTTGGAGATCATTCGCCCCCTCAAAACGGCAAAAAATGCTCACTTTTTGCACATTCTGCCCGTCATATCAGCAGTCTGCTATTTCCTGGCTTTTTACACACAGGTACAGATTTGCAGGACTTCCAGGCATCAGATTGAGGTGATTTGAGTTGCGCCGGAAAGTAGACATAGAAATATTTTCAACGAGCTATCATGAGCCTCGTTTCGACACCAGGAAGGCTGCCAATTGTCTCTGGCAAGTCAGGGGACCTTTTTCTGATATAAATTTGAAGTATTTTTGTAATTTTTGAACCTCAAAAATCTGCTTTTTCCAAATGTGCGTTTAGCTATTTTTGCACTTGGAAAATGATGCAAAGTCAATATAATTTCCATTTTTAGCATTTTTTTAGATATTTTATGGGATATTTTGTGCCTTGGGCTTTGCAAAGCCTCAAGGACAAGTTTAGATATTTTGATTAGGCCAATGGGATAGCTAGTTACACCATGAGGTTTTCCTCACTTGAGCCTATTTATTCCACAAGGCTTCATTGTAAAACAAGGCTGAACTTGAGAGAAGAATCAATATATTGGTCATATGAGCTTTGAAGAACATACTTGTGTTATGATTTTGGACTGCCTCTTAGATGCTTTTGATGAATGATGAAGGATTGTTGATGGATTCCATGACATGGTAGAATGGTATAGTGTTTATTGCTTTGTTGTTGTCTTCTAGTTTTCATTCATGATACATGCTTCTTGCTGCTATAGATCAATAGAGATTAAGTTTGAGATATGCCCATGGAGGCACCTCAAAATTCCTGAATCTTCATAGCTTTATGTTTTCTTCTTCCTTAGTTATGCTAAAGAATTCTTAACTGCTCTTTAGTAACTTAAGGTATTGTTGCTAGTTTTATTTATAAGTTCTATGCATGTTGAGTAGGATGTATGGTGTGCCCTGCTTACCTATGAATTTCCATAGTTCTGTACATGAAACTATCTCTTTGACTGATTATTTTATCATCTTGTTGAACCAAGGAGGCCTAGTCCCGATCTAGCCCTTTGCCTAAAACTATGAAAGCTTGTTTGTCAAAGTGCCCAATAACTTAGAGACTGTGTTTAGGCATTCCGGCATAGTATTTTGAGTTTTTAGTCCGTCTTATGTGTTTTCCCTAAAGTCTGATAGCCATTTCCCGAAGTTAGAAGGTCTTATACTTCTATGCATGGCTGGAATGTTTGATTTTCTATGTATTAATTAGCTCATAGTTACATTTAGCATGATTAATGGCTTGCTATAACATGTTTATGTCTGCTATAAACTAGTTACACTTGAAATCCCTCGTCTTTCACAAACTTGATGTCCATTTACTCCATTTTGCCCAAAGATCCTTTCTACATTGAATCAAATTGGCCCTACAGTAGCCTTGCATCATCATCTCATAGCTTCCTTGACCTTTTTGACCCCATAGCCAAGTTGATCTAACTTCTTGTTACCCATTTTATATCTTTGATCAGTTTTATCCCTCACAAACTTAAAAACAAAAAAACAAAAACATACTTCATAACTAGCCTAATATCAGAACACCACAAGCAAACACCCCTCTCTGAGTCCAGGAAGGCTAGGTCCTTGGGCTCCAAAGCTTGGTTTGATGTTACATCGTCATTTGGCTCACCAATCGGCCAAATCACGGGACACTAACATAATGGCGATCACGGTGGGACTCTGAGTGATAAACAACTTAGTTTCCCTAAAATCTTTAGAGACCTTTAAGAATACTGTTTGATTGGCTTATCCCACCGCTCACTAACATAATGGTGATCACGGTGGGACTCTGCGTGATTAAAAAACTTAGTTTCCCTCATCTTTAGAGATATTTAAGAATACTAGCTGATTGACTTATCCCACTGCTCACTAACATAATGGCGATCACGGTGGGACCTATTAAGTTCATGATAGTCTAGAAACATTTTATAGACTCCTTAGTCTTTCAACTTTTAACTTAAACCATCAGCCTTTAGAATCATTTAGTGTGAACTCTCTGCTTCAACCATCTTAGCAAAGTGATGAATCAGTATTATAACACTCTTACATCCATAGGCTGCACATAAAACTCAGAAAAAACCCAAAATACTCCCTTAGATTAGTTTTTGTCAATATTGGTGGTGGACCATACAAGTATATCTCAAAACAAACTGATAATCCACCTGGCGACTCCACTAACCCCTAGTAGGCCTTACTATTTTACCAAACTCCAGGTTACTATCCGATAGACCTATCCCATCACTCAATAGCGGGAGATGGTGGGACACTCAGTACATGATAGTCTAGCAAACTCTTATAGACTCTTTGGTCCTTTAGATACCATAAACAAGCGAGCAGTCCATAGACCCATTTATAGTAAACTCTTTTTGTTCTCACCACCCTAGAAAAGTGTTGAAACAAGTCTAGGATACTTTAAACCATAGGCTACACATAAAACTTAGAAAATCCAAAATATTTCCAGATTAGTTACTGGTGGTGGACCATAGCTATCTTCACAAAAAACAACCTAGTTCCACCTGGCGACTCCACTAATCCATCCATTTTTATTTTGACCATCCTTCACCTTAGTAGAACTTTAGAGAGATCACTCATCCAGAACATCACCATTACCATTCTCTTTAAGCTCTAGATCCAAAATCTGGCTTCATGAAGAATTAACACCAGATCCCATCCAGACCCAAATCCCCCTATCATAGTAGATGACCCAGAGAATATTCTGTGGCAAGCTTCCGAAACTGATCATCTAGCTTCTGGTAGATCCATCCGTAAAACAAGATCAATACCTAAACATCTCACTAGCCTACTAGATTCACCTTTTGAATTAGAGTCATCAAAAGCTCTTTTCAGAAGCAGGTCTCATAGTAAGATAAACTTTGACGATCTTGAACCCCTAAACCCACCACAGAGTCCTAGTAGAGAAGCTTCACCTACCACTCCTCCTGATTTCCAGCTTCTCTATCAGTTTGGCTCCTACCATCCCAGTTCTCCTCAAAACCAGATCACTAGTCCAAGTTCATTCGCCACACCTGGTCAAACCACCACTGTTCAAACCA
>JAXQQM020074563.1:0-25776 GCA_034641835.2 Pinus albicaulis
TCATATGGAAATGTTGCTTGGATGCACAGATTCAGGGGGAGTATTAGCTTTGCTGAGTATAATGCATTATTGGCATTATGATGGTTCTGAAATATGTTCTTTGAAGTCTTTCTGGTATTTTTCATAAATGGTCATGAAAATGTTCTGTTGAGACCCATGATGTAAATTGTAATATTCAGTCATGTAAGGACTTGATAAATTTGTAAACCCACTTGGTTGGGTAGCTGAGTCAAATTTTTGAAAACCCACTTGGTTGGATAGCTGAAGTTGAAATGTGTAAACCCACTTGGTTGGGTACTTGAGTCTCATATGTAAATCCACTTGGTTGGATATTTGATGTAAGTATGAGTCTTTGGTAATAGGAAATTCATAGAGTCATGTACTTCATTGGAAAATTTGCTTGAAGCTTCAGCATGAACTCAGGGGGAGATTGGTCACTTCAATTTTTCAGATCTGCAGAACAGGGGGAGAGTGTGTTGGTTTTGATCCGCCCTTTGCCCTTGATGTCAAAGGGGGAGAGTGACATGGTGTTTGAAAGAAGAGAAAGAATGGTGTCAAAATGGGGAATGTATTCTTAATGTACCTATATGTTGTGGTAACCAAACACCATCGTGGTTGCCATCAAGTCCAAAGGGGGAGATTGTTGGCAATATGATGCAGAGTGTTGTCCTTGATGGCAACCCACTGAATGAAGATGAAGACATACGATTGTTGACATGTGTTGTCCTTGATGGAAATCCACCGGATGAAGTTGTGCTTGATAGAATATGTTCTTGATGGAGTAAAACTGATGTATCTACAGTGTGTACAGAAGGCAATGAAGAAAGGATTTCAGCATGTGCTAAATCTTGATGAAAAGAGTATGTCTCTAGGCATACGTGGATTTTCCTAGGGGAAGTCGCGTATGCACGCAGGAATCAACGTTCCAAGTCGCGTATGGGCAAAAGCGCTCTTAAAATGCAAAACCAGGGGTAACCACCATGGTATTGACCCATTGTATTGGGTAATGATTCGCCTAAATGACCCCGTCCAGGAATACCATCGGAAGTAATGTGGTTTTGGCTCATGGTATTGAAATTGGTTAAACCTATATAAGAAGAAGAATTTCATTGTGCAAATCATGAGTGTGGGTGCAAGATCTCTGAGCTTGAATGAATACTTCACTCTGAAGTAGATCTGAATGGAAAAGGTTACACTTGAATGATAAATGGATGATGCACCAATGATGAAGAAGGGGATCTAGATCTGAAATGCACTTATATCTACTAGATCTGCTTATGGAAGGCTTAGAGCTGAAATGAGGCGAACATCTATCTGAAGTTAAAGGGTAAATCTGAACTGAATATCTGATCTGAAGAAGTATGCTGCTCTTTCATAGTTGAAGATCTATACGCTACTTCGTCGCAGAGGAAGCGCGTATATACGCGGCTTCGTTGAAGAAAAAGCGCGTATGCGCAGTGAAATTTGTACAGATGTATACGCTGTTCTATTTGGACGGAAGCGCGTATATACGCGACATCTGTGAAAGGAAAGTGCGTATGCAAACTAGGGTTTGCTGAAGACTGTGGTAAGAAATGTCTGATCTGTTCTGCTGTGTTACTGCTATCTGTTTTCTGCAGTGTTGAGTTGTCTGTATCAGTTTGGTTGTATGATTGAGCTTAAATGTACGAAGAGGGTCCAGTTTGAAAATACGATGAAACGTGGCCTGCAAGTGGTGTTCTATTAAAGTTGCTGGATCCAGTGTGAAAATTGATGAAACGTGGTCCATATTGGTGCTGAGGGTTGTAGCCTTCAGTCAGGGGGTTGTAGCTCCCTTCCAGGAGAGGCTGGTAAACGAGATCGGGGGGTCGTAGCTCCCTTCCAGGAGAGGCTGGTAAACGAGTTAGGGGGTTGGAGCTCCCTTCCA
Organism: Pinus albicaulis; assembly: GCA_034641835.2. Lineage (NCBI taxonomy): Eukaryota > Viridiplantae > Streptophyta > Pinopsida > Pinales > Pinaceae > Pinus > Pinus albicaulis. Next base: position 1,907 of record JAXQQM020074563.1, read on the forward strand.
GGAGAGGCTGGTAAACGAGCGCAGGTGGGTGCCTGCGTGCTGGTAGAGTCTGCACCAGCACATATGTTGTAAAATGTTTTCTCTATAATAAAAGATTGAAGGCTGAGCAACGGCAGCGGTGGTTTTCTCCCGACTTGGGTTTCCACCTAAAGATCCTGGTGTTCAAGTGTGATGCTTTGTGTGATGGTTTACTCTGCTCTTACTGTTCATGTTTACTATTTATTAAACATCTGATGAATGAATGAGGGAATGATTTAAGTGAAGATCTAATAACATAATTAGATATCTGTGTATACGCGAGTTTTATAAAGGGTATCCGCGTATATACGCGAGTCTGTTTCAGGAAAGTAGCGTATGGGTGTTAGAAACAAGAAAAAGTAAAAGTTTTGAATATGCAGTAAATACTGATTCACCCCCCCCACCCTCTCAGTATTTTTCCCAACAATTACACACAAAGTAAACTCCAAGAAGATTAAAAGATCCCATGGTAAAAACACATACAAGAATACATGATGAATCTCAAGTGAGAAAGAAGTTTGCTGCAAATGTATATTACTGATAGAAAAAAATTACAAAAGTAGCTAGTAGAATTACATCAATCAACCTACTCTAATCCTCTCATCCGCCTCTTTATAGGGTGAGGACTCATACAAATGGTTTTCCACCTTGCTAGCTTTGAATTCCTACCTTATATACCAATTTCAAATAGGATTACATCTCCTGAAGACTTCCTAGGGATATTTTATGTTTGGTAGAGTTTGAATACAAAAAGGACACTTCTTTCATTAAATAACTCAACAAATCCATTTAATAACCCTTATAAAATGCAAACAACTAATTTTTTTAGTGTATTGGACTGATGATGTGTCATTATGCCACAAGGATGCTGATTTGGACCTCTTGCAACTCAAATTTTACAAATAATTTCCAAAATCTGATGGATTTACAGAAACTGAGAGAGGTTTTTGTATATGCGTGTGTGCTAAAGAAACACCTCCTTCATATTTCCCAAATTATTTTTCATTTGGTCAGAAATTGAAGTTGAAGTTGACTTCTAAAACAGTTATGTACAGGAAATTTTAGGAGAGTTCAAGCATTTTAATTTCACCACCTTTTGCATAAAATTTGACATTTATGACTATTGGAGGGTCTTCCTTGGGTCTAATAAGCCAAATACATGCCTCTAGAAACCTCTACCATGTATTTTTTTAAGGATTTTCAGCTTAAGGAAACCTACAACGAGTTCGTAGCGAAAACTCAGCTTCAAATATGGAGCACTCTACGAACTCACCGAGTTTGGAAGATTTTTTTGTAATTTCTTCTTCTTTTTCCCAAAATAATATTTGCAGCCTGAATATTTATTTTGATGATAGATTAAGACAAAAAGTGACAAAAAAAGTGTGTCTTACCATGTTTCATGGAGTAACATCATCATCTTGCATAATCATTTTAAGAGCCTTTTCTTCAATTCTTCTTGTACCATCTCCATCAAACGAAACTAATAATGTTGAGGTGTTATCCAAATGATACACTAGAGTTAAGACCTTGTAAATACGAATTTAAATGGTGAGCTATCCAATCGTTAGGTGGAAAAAGTGATGTGTTGTTATGCTTGATGATGTCTTCACCATGATGAGATGACAACTTAATCTTCCTCTATGATGAGTGTTCTCACTAACCAAAGAATCCATTAATACTCTTTGAACATCCCAGCTGATTGATGTGCTTCAAGAAGAAATTTAATGCTTGAAAAACTTTAAAATTATCTCTCACTGCAAAAACAGAGTTTTGAGGCAAGTTCGTAGCGAATTCTGACTGTTTTACATTGGTTTCACTATGAAATTTGGTATTCTTGTCAAATTCATTGTAATGACCAAATTTGATCATGCATGAGTTATTTTGGATTTTTCTTATGAAAATACTTTAATGACATGGCATAGGAAAAATTTGAAGCTTTAGGACTATAGAAAAATTATTGAAATTTTATGTATTCTCATGAATTTATTTGATAAACACACTAAACCTAATGCAAAATGACCTCCCTAACCAACCTAATTGTTATTGGTGATAACAGTGGCTCCACTTGGGATGATTTTCCCCTGAGGTACAACAAAAAACCTGTAGCTCCAGTGCCTTATCCATTGGGCTGATCCCAAACCTGCAAACTTCTCTTTATTCCAAAACCAAACCACTTATACAAACTGAAATTTGAATAGTGCATGCTTGCAAACTGAAAATTGGATACTAAAACTAACAATGTTGAAAACTGAAATACTGATTTAGACAACTTATTTGTGTACAGAACTACTCTAAAATCTAAATACCAAACTTTCAATTCAAGAAATATGAAACCTCCAGTATAACCAATCAAAGAGTTGATCCAACACTTGGGCTTCTTGAATTTTCTTCAGTGGACCATCAATTAGCAAGTCAGAATAAAAGTTGAAACCATAACCTGAACTTATAAATGAAAGAAACTCCATCTTCACTGATGACTGAAATAGGCTTACCAAAGGATCTTGATAATCATGAAAATTTTCCTCTTTTGATGAAATCAACAAATTAGTAATATGATCCTTGAAAACACTGAAAGGTATCTTGTCTTCATGATCCAAAGGATAATTTTCATTCATAATTGCAGGTTGTCTCTATTTTTTGTCTTCATTTTCAACATCATTCTTGAGACAAGGCTCTGATTGTTCATGAAAATATTCATTGGGAGGAACCATATCATGTGCTACATGGATGTTTAGAAATTATTTTTCATGCATTACAATTACAACTTCATGTATATCATCATGCGCAAACAAAAAAAATTTATCATTTAAATTTGCAGCATGACATTTTGGGACAACAACTTGTAGATCAAAAACTTGTTGATTATTCTCCATTAGTGCTTTCTCATGGTAGCCTTTAAGCATAGTCAAGGAATCAACCTCCTCTTGATAATTAAAAGAAACATGTTTCACATAATCTTGTCCTTGCTCCTACCCATTTTCATGTTTCTCAACATTCAAAGGTTCAAAAATGAACAAAGTGAAGAGCCTTGTAACTGGCCATATTTATGTTCCTCTTTATCACCTAAAGATTGGGAAAGTTTCTGCAAATTTTCACAAATTTCATAGGATAGAATTTGGTTGTCAAAGTGTTGGTCCGTTTCATCTTCAAGCAAAGAAGACACATCTGTTTGTTATAAACCTTCTTGATTATCATGAAAAATAACACGAGAAGAGAAATAAAAAAATGCCTCTAACATATCCTCATCCATACACTCTCCATTATCACTAATACTTTGAAGATATGGAATGAAGACCTCACAAAAATCACAATAGTCTTGTAACCGTGATAAAGAAGAATGGGTTTTCTCATAATGTTCTAAGAAATTCATATGGAAATCTCTTAGACAAAACAAGCTTCCCAATTGCAACCCTTCATACCATGTTCTAGCTTCATCCTCTAGGGTGGCCATAAACATTTTCATGAGACAATCCTCAGTAAACTCAACTCGAAACTTATCCACATGCATATGGAATCTAACCAAGTGAAGAACAATATTATCTTTATTTTCATCTTTAAATATAGGAAGATAAGTCAACCAATTAACTCTTGGCATAGGATTTGGAAAACCAAGGATGTGAGACCAACTCATAGGGGCATACCTAGCATTCTTTCTTGCAATAGAACTCATCTTGGAACTTCATCAAGCTACTTATATTCAAGTAGTGGAGTCACCATGAAGCCATGAATTTCTGAATTCTTCATGAATGGAGTCCCCAAGGTATAACTACAGCCTTCGAATGTTTCTAAGCTTCTGCTACCTTTAAGAGCTTCAAGAGTTCATTATTTATGTTTTAGCACAAAATTTTGGGAAAATGTATCTTCAAACTCCCAGCATATGCACAAAAATGTTATCACTAAATTTAAGCTAATGGGATGCTTCAACATTCAACCTAGAGTAACTATTTCATACCAATTTTGGTTGGAACTTAGCATTTCCAACCTGAGAGGTCTCTCTCAAGGATACGATTGATATTCAATAGATAAAGATAAAAAGATGGCTATCTCTTAAATATGTTTTGGATATTTTTTATGTAGGTGAAGGATCCATAAATGGCTACCATTGGGCATGGATTCAGTTAGGAAACTCCATCACAGATGAAACCTCTCTCATGGAAGCTGAGGCATGTGTATTCTCATCAAAACATAACATAAGTAGTAGACTAGATGTATAAAGGAAGTTGGAGCATGTTTAACCATGAATTCAAAGTAATTACATAGTAAGTAAACTGAAATAATATTAAAAGAGACTGTGGGATAAACACATACAAGAATACATGATGAATCTCAGGTGAGAAAGAAATTTTTTGCAACTGTATATTATTGACAGAAAAATATTACAAAAGTAGCTTGTAGCATTACATTAATCAACCTCCTCTAATCCTCTCATCTGCCTATTTATAGAGTGAGGAATCATACAAATGGTTTTCCACATTTCTAGCTTCGAATTCCTACCTCAGAGACCAATTTCAAATAGGCTTACATCACTTGGAGACTTCCTAGGGATATTTTCTGTTTGGCAGAGTTTGAATACAAAAAGGACTCTTCTTTCATTAAATAACTCAACAAATCCATTCAATAGCCCTTATAAAATGAAACCAACTAATTTTATAAGTGTACTGGATTGATGATGTGTCATTATGCCACATGGATTCTGATTTGGACCTCATCCAAGTTGAATTTTACAAATTTTATACAAATCTGGTTAGTGAAACTTCTGAAAGTTAGGCCTTAATATGAGTGCATAATTTCCAAACCCTTATGGATTTACAGAAGCTAAGAGAGGTTTTTCTATATGGCCTTGTTATGAAGAAAAACCTCCTTCATATTTCCAAAATTATTTTTCATTTAGTCATAACGTGAAGTGGAAGTTTACTGCTAAAACAGTCATGTACAGGGAATTTTAGGAGAGTTTGTAGCGTTTCATTTCACCACTTTTTGCATAACCTTTGACATTTATTATTATTGGAGGGTATTCCTTGGGTATAATAAGATAAATAAATGCCTCTAACATCCTTTTCCATGTATTTTTTAAGGATTTTTAGCTTAAGGAAACATACATCGAGTTCGTAGCGAAAACTCAGCCTCAAGCCTGGAGCACGTTACGAACTCATCTAGTTTGGCATATTTTTTTGTAATTTCTTCTTCTTTGCCCAAAAATCATCTTTTCAGCCTAAATATGTCTTCTGATGATAGATTAAGACAAAAAGTGACCAAAAATGTGTGGCTTACCATGTTTCATGGAGTAACACCATCATCTTGCATAATCATTTTAGGACCCTTTTCTTCAATTCTTCTTGTACCATCTCCATCGAACCAAACTAATCATGCTGAGGTGTAAGACAACTCATACACTAGATTTAAGACCTTGTAAAATTGAATTTATATGGTGAGCTATCCAATGGTGAGGTGGAAAAAGTGATGTGTTGTTATGCTTGATGATGTGTCCACCATGATGAGATGGCAGCCTAATCTTCCTGTATGATGAGTGTTCTCACTAACCAAAGAATCCATTGATACTATTTCACCATCCCAACTGAATGATGTGCTTCAAGAAGAAATTTAATTCTTGAAAAACTTTAAAATTCTCTCTCACTACAAAAACAGAGCTTTTAGGCAAATTCGTAGCGAATTCTAACTGTTTTACACTGATTTCGCTACGAACTTTGGTATTCTTGTAAAATTCATTGTAATGGCCGTATTTTCTCATGCCTAAGATATTTTGGATTTTTCTTATGAAAATAATTTAATGACATGACATAATAACACTTTTAACCTTTAGGACTATAGACAAATTCATGAAATTTTATCTATTCTCATGAATTTATTTGATAAACACACAAGAACTAAAGAAAAATGACCTCCCTATCCAACCTAATTGTTATTGATGATAAAAATGGCTCCACTTGGAATGATGTGCCCCTGAGGTACAACAAAGAACTTGTATCTCCAGTGCCTTATCCATTAGGCTGATCCCAAACCTGCAAACTTATCTTTATTCCGAAACCAAACCACTTATACAAACTGAAAATTGAATAGTGCATGCTTGCAAACTGGAAACTAGATACTGAAAATAACCATGTTGAAAACTGAAATGCTGATTTAGATAACTTATTTATGTATAGAGCTACTCTAAAAACCAAAGACCAAACTTTAAATTCAAGCAATGTGAAACCTCCAGTATAACCAGTCAAAGAGAAGATCCAACACTTGGGCTTCTTGACTGTTCTTCAATGGACCATATATTAGCAACTCAGAATAAAAATTGAAACCATAACCTGAACTTATAAATGAAACAAACTCCATCTTTACTTATGACTGAAATATGCTTACCAAAGGATCTTGATAATCACGAAAAATTTCCTCTTTTGATGAAATCATCAAGTCAATTATAGGATCCTTGAAAGCATTGAAAATTATCTTGTCTTGATGATCCAAAGGATAAATTTCATTCGTAATTGTAGGTTGTCTCTATTTTATGTCTTCATTTTCAACATCATTCTTGAGACAAGGCTCTAACTGTTCATGAAAATCTTCAATGGGAGGAACCATATCATGTGATACATGGATGTTTATAAATGAATTTTCATGCATTACAATTAGAACTTCATGTATATCATCATGCACAAACAAAATTTTTTGATAATTTAAATCTGTAGCATGACATTTTGGGACAACAAATTGTAGATAAAAAAATTGCTGATTGTTCTCCATTAGTGCTTCCTCATGATAGCCTTTAAGCATAGTCAAGTAATAAACTTCCTCCAAATGATAAAAAGAAACATGTTTCACATAAGCTTCTCCTTGCTCCTGCCCATTTTCATGTTGCTCAACATTCAAAGGTTCAGAAAATGAAAAAAGTGAAGAGCCTTGTAACTGACCATCTTTATGTTCCTCTTTATCACCTAAAGATTGGGAAAGTTGCTAAAAATTTTCAAAAATTTCATAGGATATAAATTGGTTGTCAAAGTGCTGATCCATTTCATCTTCAAGCAAAGAAGACACATTTGTTTGTTGTAAACCTTCTTAATTATCATGATAACTAACATGACAAGACACTACAAGGAAAAGACCCTCTAGGGGGATTTTTTGAGGAACCCATTATAAAAATAGCCCAAATATCCATTTGTAGCGGAGGTATCTAGAGGAGGTAGTAGGTGGATGTTTTTGCGGATGTTTTTTGTCTAGTGCATTTCTTATCATAAATCGCACCAGTGCATTTAACTCACAACACACAAGTGCGTACTAAAAATTGGCACACCTAGACACTGTGCTCTCTGTACTAACCTGCCTGGTGCGTTTCATTACTATAGCGCACTGGTGTGCTACTCAGAAACATGCTCGGTGCGTCTTAAAAACCCGCGCTCAAACAGAAACAGGCCCATTGCGCTATGCAGAAACTGCCCGGTGTGTCTAAAAAAACAGTGCACCGAAACAGGGTTAAATAAAAAAAATTATTAGTCGAAATATCCGCATTTTCACTTTAGTGCTCCAGAGCACTCAAGCACCGATGTGAATTTCCCTTGTGTGAGGTGCCCTACCATCGATGCTCCCATTGCACACATTGTTGTCATCTATTTCCCACATTGTGGAGTTCGAATTTTGGAAAATAATGGGAAATTTTGGTTTTTCAAATTCTTTAGCAAATATGCCTCCTCAATGCCCAAATGTATAGGTATTTTACTTGTTTCTAAATAACTAAACATTTTAGTGGATTATATTTGTAAAAAAGCTTAAATTTTACCATTTAAAAAAAAAATATGCGCAGTGCGCTCGAGCCGTTTAGCTCGCATCGTATGCGGTGATGCTTGTAAATTTACAAGCCGCACCACAAATGGTGCTAATAGAAATTGCACCGGGTTTTGGTGCGGTAACAAAAATGCACACTGTGTTTTTTTTTTAAGCCTGATATAGCGGTGTGGGTGTTTAAATGACTACACTGTTGACTATGTACCAGTGTTGGTAGGGCAGTGCATTGACCAAACTATCCGCCCCAGTGCAGATAGTTTAGTTAGCGCATCGCCCTTCTGACATCAGTACATAGTTAACGGTGCGGTTGTTTACATGACCACACCATTGACCATGTATTGATGTCAGGAGGGCGGTGTGCTGACCAAACTAACCGCCCTAGGGCACATAGTTTGGTCAACGCACCGCCCTCCCGACACTAGTACATAGTCAATGGTGTGGTCATTTAAACGACCACACCGTTGACCATGAATTATTGTTGGGTGGTGCATTGACCTAACTATCCACCCTGGGGTTGATAGTTTCGTCAATGCATCATAGAAGAAATTACATTTTTGTGGTGTGCGGAAAATTTCCATGTGCATTGAGGACGGTGCGCGATAAAAACGGATGCACTGGTACTGGTGCATGACTATATTTTTGGGCGCACCGGTTGTCTTTTTGGGCGCACCAACTGTTTTTTTTTTTATAAATTTATATATATATATATATATATATATGTAAATACATGTTTCATTTAATAAAAAAATGTATTTAATATGTGAATCATTCAATGACGTCAAAGGAAAGAATAAAGGGAACAACAAGAACATATGGAGGACCAGTATAACGTGGTTTGCCTGTGGGAGGCACGAGAGAGGGAGAGACTTATGTACCCTCGCCCTATTACAACAGCCACCTAGTTTCTCCTAAGGGAGGTAGGCCTCCTCAATTTCTATGAGGAGGATACATCCATAAAGGGCCATAATGGGTTATTGGGATAACTCATCTTCAGGTGGGATTCCCACCGACAGGCTTTCCTGGTCGGTCCTAACCAGCGGTACGCACCCACTAAGGAGGACATATATTTTATTATTGGCCTATCTAGGAGAGAGAAGGATTTGCCCCAGTTCCCAGAGGTCTCTGTCGGATATGCAGTAGGGATTCAGTTGGCGTACTCCTAGAGATACATTAGCGACGATATACTTTCTCTTGTAGATTTTCAGGTTTCCGATGGTCAGTTACGTATTGCTTCATTTGGTGTAGAGGAGGTGAGGTGCCTCTCACTACTGCTGACGACCATTTCACACCATACCAGTGACGGGAAATGCATTAGTTGCCCTCTTTTATTTTATGTTGATTATTTATTATAGGCGCCACGACTTGTGAGGTGGTCTGCGATTTTTTTGCGGCAATTTTGTACAGCATTAGATAGACGTCATTCTCAGGCACGAGGGAGGTTTACCTTCCATTTTTCTTCAAAGTTATTTTATTTTTATTTTTTGAGAGGTTTTCAGAGACGAGGCATACATTTTTTTGGTAGCATCATAGGCGGATGCTGTACATACGGATGGAGATGTGGGGCTAGATGATGCCCAAGAGGGGCGAGTCTGACTTTTCTGCCAGGATATCTCATGATTTAGAGTTGCTATCCAATATTGATGATCACTCCTTCATTCTGGTGCCATGTCTGTATGCTGGTTTGGATTGGCAAGGGTGTGCCAACATCCTCTTCACACAAGATGAGCCACCTGATGCGAGAGTTAATATTAGTGTTTTCTTTAAATTTATCCTAACAAGTTCTTTAACTTGTTTTATTCAATTGTTTAATGAAATTTTCTAATTATTGTTATGTATTTATATACATATTGTAGATATTGGGGCATTCACTGGAGATGAGATTCCACCGCCACTGAATGATCCAGGTGTAGATCATGTTGGCGAGGAGATGGCAGAGGCGAAGGATCAAGGTGCAGATAGACCTGGTCTTGATCAGGCGCAGATACCTGCGGAGGTGAGGCATAGGCCGAACACTCGTTTTAGGATGGAGTTGGGCGACCAAATCTGTCGACTCCTAGTTGAGGAGGGAGTCAGGTCGGTTACTATCAGAGAGATACAAACTAATGATAGGTTGACACAGGTCTAGAGAGTCATTCCCCGTGATATGTTGACCCTCATGCAGCATATCGATGGAGCTACCAGAGTACTGGCATGGGTGAGGATGGGTAGGCATGGTGGAAATGTAGTACGACAGAGCAGTGCATCATCTGATGATCATGATCATGAGGGGAGTGATCATCGTTCTAGTACTCCACCTCGTGCCAGAGATGATCATGATGAGCAGCCTGCAACATCCAGTCATGATCATGAGCAGGCATCGTTTGATCAGTCTGCACCATCTTAGTAGACATGTCCTAGTCCTGAGAAGGCACCTAATCCCGAGGAGGGCACAGGTCCATCTAAGGAGGGAGGTCCATCGACTGAGCAGGCCACTGTACCATCCACTGAGCAGGTTGGACCATCCATGAGTCATCATGAGTAGGCAGTTCCTGATTAGCAGGCACCTCTAGATCAGCAGGCACGTGATCATCATCTATTTGAGCATGTTGAGGCTACACCATCGACTAAGCATGCCTCGACTAGTACTACTATTGATGTACCACCAACTGATATTTTACATTTATATGTAGTTATATTACAATTGTATATTTTGGACATTATATATATATATATATATATATATATATATATATATATATATGGTCCATGTATTTTATGTTCATGTTGTAGATGTACTTAATTTAGATGTTGGTGTTCATCATGATGTGTATATTGTTAGGTCATGTTACATATGTTCATTTAATGTGCAACTTGTAGATAGATGTGTATGTGATACCAAATATTTGACATGAGATGTATATTTGATGTTTGTGTTGTGATGATCTAATACATTGCTTTCGTTTTGTTAGATGATCACGATCACGATGATTAGATGATGTTAGAAAATTTGAATGTGTTTTTAAGTCGAATATGATGTTTGTACGATGGTTATCATGATCGTGATGTTTATTTTTAATATTAAATCATGATATTTATTAAATATTATGTCGTGATTATAATTGAAATTTTAATTTTAATTGTATGTAAAATTGTAAAATTGTAATTGTATTTCTAATTGTAATTTTAATTGTAATTATATGTAAAATATTTGTAAGATTTTAATTGTAATTGTAATATTTAATTTATTGTGAAATTATTGTAATTGTAATTGTATATATGTAAAATTGTAAAGTTGTAACTGTAATTGTAATTGTATGTAAAATTCTAAAATTGTAATTGTAATTGTATGTGAAATTGTAAAATTGTAATTGTAATTGTAATTGTATGTAAAATTCTGAAATTGTAATTGTAATTGTGTGTGAAATTGTAAAATTGTAATTGTAATTGTATATAATATATTTGTAAAATTTTAATTGTATTAATGTGAAATGATTGTAATTTTAATTGTGTGTAAAATTGTAACTGTAATTGTAATTGTTTGTAAGATTCTAAAATTGTAATTGTAATTGTAATTGTATTGTGAAATTGTAAAATTGTAATTGTAATTGTATGTATTGTCATCATTCAATTTTATTAAAATTTTTAAATTTGTAAATTCGTAAAATTGTAAATTAATTGTCAATTTTGAACCATAACTACAGTAAGTAAAATTTATACCGTAAATATTGTTGAATTACCATTATTGTTAAATTGTAAATTTGTAAATTTGTATGAATATAAATAATTGTAAAATAATAAATCTAGAATAATATGAATTTTTGTAACATAATAAAGTTTAGAAAATAATGCAAATAAATTCATGTACTTTAGAATTATCATTATTTTATTATGATCTTACATACCAAAAATAACAGTACACATTTTGAAGATATCATTCACACGCATTTAAAACAATCAAGTAGTTATTTTATTTTAGGAATTGACATTATAAAAAAAAATTAACTTTATACAGTACGCCATTGTTTTCGAGATCAACATAATTGCAAATTATCAAGTGAAATAATTTTAACATTAAGACAATGCAAATTCCCAATTAATTCAAAATACATATTATAATGTTTTGAAAAAAATAGTCTTAGTTATAAGGTAATTAATTCCTCTTCTTTATAAAAACCCATCTTAAAAAGTATAAAAGATGAAATAGCACATGTACCATATCACTCTCGGTTCTCATGATCACCCTCATTATCTTCCAGCTCGCTTGGCATGATAACTCTATTGTTCTCAAAACTATGTTTTGATCTAGGGTCATGTCTCAATATGAACCACCAATCCCTATCCAACACATTTGGGTAAAAAAACACCCGGCTGCAGTGTTTGGGTAAAACATAGGGCTCCTTAGCTTCATCCCACATCTTTCTAGAGTTGATACATATCATCCTACTATCACGATATTCCTTTACATTATTCCGATCAAAGGTGTCCCACCACTTGCACCTAAAAATAACACATTGGAAAGAAGAGATGTCCACTTCAATGATCTCTTATCTCTTTCCGACGTAACCTAACGTCCCTCATACTAGGTTTTGATCATGGTGGTTAGATCGACTAGATTGATCGAACTCAACTTCCACTCCACAGTCTTGTGTCATGTGTCCATCATTGGCATTTTCTATGCGAAAATGGTGTCCATATGCCCACATAGATGGGAACAAATGCACCTATCAAAAAGTTAAAAAATCATAGTGTCATGTGTATTATAATAACCTAACAGTTAAAATATGAAATATAGATGTAATTATATTTCAAAGGTGCATTATTAGGCTTAAAATTTACAAAAATATATTATTACCGAGTTGGTGCACCCAATCCCTACATTTAACGCATCCTCTTCAGCACATGGGTAACGAATGGTTGCACCATATATCTCTTTGACTTGGTCAGCAACCCAACCATTGGGGCGCATTTTTGGAATATTTTCTTTTAAATGATTGGGATAAGGAAAACTTCTACCATTCAACTATCTGAATTCTTTCCTTTCACTATCCCATTTCATCCTCTTTTATTCGTACAATGCGACCCACATTTGTGTCGCTCTGGAATTGTAAAGAACGACTTTATTGATTGCTTCAATTTCTGCATTCGCTGATGAAAGAAAACCAACATATAGTACATATGAGATCAAAATATACATTATATAGAAGTTTAACATGAATATTTACTTTGTGTAAATTTGAAAAATTATAAGTCACTTAGTCTTTATCAAGTGCCTTTTTCCATTCGTTTAGAGTAGGGCCCTTCTCTTTTGTCTTCATCCCTTTCACCATCCCAAAATCACCACACCTGGTCTGTTGTCGATCTACTTGATGTACTCACTGTCATAATAGAAAGAATCATACAATATGTACCCCTCTACCATATAGCCCTCGGGCTTTGCCCTTTGTCGAATAAAACCTTTCAATTTCTTCATGTACCTCTCTAAGAAGAACATCCAACGACAAGAAACCACCCCAACTAATTCAACCTCATCTACTAGGTGAATTAGAAGATGAACCTGAAAGTCCATGAAACTCGTCGGTAGTTCCTTCTCAAACATACAAACAATCTCAACTATCTCTTGATGCCACCATGGAATGCTACCCACAGGAATCTCCTTTGACATGATCCAGTGTAAAAATTCAGATAATTTAGATATGAAACGTCCTAAGTCTTGGGGGGATTCATGTTTCACACACCCACGCACGAACAAAGGATAATGACACTACAAAGTTATAAACACATGCAATAATATACAAAATTAGTTATGTTTTATGATCCCTACATGGGATAAAATTTATTAATATAACAAATAATAAAATCATGATTTTGACATTATACTTACTCTTAGAAGATTCAAATGGTCATGTGATTTCAACCCCAAAAAATGGTGATCCACGGTGAAGCAGCGCCGTATTGAAGACCCGTATGAAGATGAAACCCTCACACCCATTATAACTTCCTTTGCCAAATAAATATCATTTATTGTTAAAATATATGGGACATCACCTTTTTTGAAATACCATGAATTAGAGGGACCAACGCCTGCCTCTGATCCTGTACTTTCTAATTGTCTTGCCCAATGTTTCTTTTTAGTTTTTGGAGTAATAAGATCTTTCCTAACAGCCAATGTGTCACTTTGTTTTGATGATATGTGACTTCATAAATAATATGAAACATTTTTTAAATATATGCATGGGATATAATAAGTGGGTAATCTTAAGATGCTCCCAATATGGGAGGTTATAAAAGATATATTTCCTTTTCATCCCAATGGGAAATTTCTCAACATAGGTGTCGAAGAATTCTGGATAATCCAACATAGGCTCCCCATTTGAATTGAACATTTCTATGAAATCCTTCTCCTTCTCTCTCTCTCATATGATATAAGCCATTAAGTTGGTGTCATTATTAGAGGCATGTTTGTTCTCTCTTGTTTACCATTGAAAGTGGATGTTTCTCTTCTGTAAGGGTTTTATTCTAGGAGGAATACCCTGGAGTAGTTATACACTGGATTTCGTAGGTTGTTGGACCATCTAGCTTTCAGAGAAGGTCCACATCATTTACATCCAAAATACCCTTTTTTTACAAGACCTGTGAGATTATTGTATACAATATATATCCATGGCACGTTAAAGAATATAATGAAGATCATAACAATTACAACAAATTAAATAACTAGTATGGGAAAGAATATTTTTACTTATATAAACAAATCAATAAACATGTAATTTACCAGAGAAAACTCCTAAGCTTGGATAATCATGTGTCGTGTAAGCACATATGCCATACAATGTAAAAATCCTCTTTGCTGTGATGGGTCTTGATACATCATATACATTTATCCCATCCCATAATTCCTTCAGTTCATCTACAAGTGGTTGTAAGTAGACATCCATATTATTCACTTGTCTTCTACTAGGGACTATGAGAGAAAACATAAGATGTTCATTCTTCATGGAAAACCATGGGGTAATATTGTTATTGATCACTACTATAGGCCAAACAGAATCGTTAGTGTTCTAGAGGGAATATGGGTTGACGCCATACATGGCTATGCTGAGTCATAGACTTCGTACTTCATCCTTGAATTTTTTGGGCCATGTATCCTCTATATACTTCATGGATATTGAATTTGTTGGCATTCGAATAACTCCCAACTCACTTCTGTGTGAGGCATGCCATCCCTGTAACATATCTAATTCTTTGCAACGAAAGAGTCTTTGATTCCTTGGGATTATAGGCATGTGCCTCAATATCTTAAAAGGAGGACCACATGATTTACCTCTCTTTTTTTATTTATCATACCTGTCATGCCCACATTTCGGAAATATCTCTTTGTCTACCTATTCTCCTCTATATAGAATACAATCATTTGGACATGCATGATATGATATGTACTCAACACCCAACATTTTCAACAATTTCTTTGCCCCTTCACAGTTACCGGGCAATACATTATCACTCGGAAGAACCTTATCTTTGAATAACCTATAGTTGGTGATCATGGACAATATTAAATGTACATTAATTCCGATATAATTATTAATGTTCATAAAATTGACCATTTGTAATGTTCATTGTGTGATTATATTTCTCAAAATATAAGGGATGACTTGATGGTCAATTACCTAAAAATTTCCAAGAAACATGCAGTCCACAAGCCAAACTTTGCTTTCAAGTTGTACAGTAACATCGTTGTCCCCAACTGGGTAGATTTTGACTGACCGCCAGGTCCAAAGAGAGGGGTGGTGGAAGCAAATTTAAGGCTTTCGAAAAGGTATCAACAATATAAGCATCATCCCCTAGCTGATCATCATTCTGGAATGCATCTAACAACATTGTCTCCATGGCAGTCGTATCCCTTAATTAATCATCCATACCAACCTCTATTTGATTGCCTCCATTGCCAGCTTGTGAAGAAATAACATTGCTATAGTCATTCCTAATTGGTGAATCTGGACGTAGTGGGAATTGAATAGGTGGTTGATTCAACCATTCTTGTTATCGTTCCTCTCCAAGTTTTTCTCTTAATTCAACCTTCTCTCGATTTGACATTTTTGTGGGGTGCAATGGAAGATGGTAGGTAGGTTTCTCATCATCATTAGAATCCTAATAATTTCAAAAAATATATTTGAACATGATTAGTACAAAATATATGATATCAATTAGTAATCACGTTGATAATGCATGATTAATTGTCTTGACGCTAAAATAATCACATTAATATACCAAACAATTATTATTACCATCATTGTCCATGTTACAATGATCAATGGTGATGCAATGTTACAATTGGCAGGGTGAAGCGGCTGGAAGATGCAATGTTACAATTGGCAGGGTGAAGCGGCTGTCCATTTTCATCTACCAAATGTGCCTTGTAGTATGTTGCTCCCGATAATGGCTTCTGACGTTTTGGAGATGTTTGAATATTTTTTGCATCTGAACTCGATTCTAAAGCTGCATGAACCTACAAATTTGTATACACTAATTTTATTCAGCTGATTGACATGGATAAAAATAAATAAATTCAATTAGATAATGAAATATAAATAGAATTTGAAGTAAATATTACGTCTCGAGATGGATAGGGAGAACTCCGCGATGGATTTTGAGAAATATTATGGAACGAGTTGGATTTTGAAGAATTTTCAATTTGATATAATTATGATATTTTCTCCCTGCATTTGAGCAAAATCAATAATAAATTTTGGTGTACATACCTAAAAGTAATTTCGGTGCCTTAAAAATGGACTTATTGTTATCAGTGCTTATGTACAGTTAATCGCACCGGTGTGTTTTAGTTACTGCGCACTGATGTTGTGTTAGTAATTGACACACCCGTGCGGTTAGATACAAACACACCGAATAGCCGCAAATAAAAAAAGAGAAACTTTATTTTTTTTAAGTTAAAAAAAAAGCGCTAAATTGAAAAATGGGTGACAAATTATTTTCGGAAATCTACTTTCATAAAAAAATTCTTGAAATAGTAAAAAATTTTCATTATTTCATTATTTTTGCAAAAATTTTCAAGGAGAGATTTACATGAGAGACATACTTGGAGCAAGAGATCACGAGAGCATTGTGGAGCAGCGAAATAATTTTGAACAGAACTATTCATAGAATCGAAATTTCAAACATTTAGTGATTCAAACCCTGTAGTATAGAATTTCAAACTATCTGGTGATTAAATTTTAATGTAATAATTGTTTTTTTACAGTTTTTGTTTGATTTTATACATGGTAAGTAAAAATTTTAAGTTTACTGTTCATTTTCAGGATATATATATATATATATATATACACACACACTAAACCCTTGATTCCTTTTGTTTTTGCCCTTTATTCTTCATGTTTCTGTGATTTCAGAATTAGGGCTTTTCATTTTAGGTTTATAGGGTTTGTATTGCTATATATATATATATATATATATATATATATATATATATATATATATATATATATATATATATATATATATAGGCCTATGACATCTAACTCATAGGATGACTTGCAGATTCTAATCCAAATCCATGTTGGCCCTTGCGTGAATTTTTAAAAAATATATTTTTTTAATCAGTGCGCCTTGTGTAAAATAGAACACATGTGTGTTATTTTATTACAACACACTGCACACGTAATGTTTGAAAAAAACAATTTAAAAACAAAGTTTTTTAATCTATGCAACTTGTGTAAAATAGCGTGCTAGTGCGTTAGTTTATTATAGCACATCGCGCACGTATTGTTTGATAAAAACAATTTAAAAACATATTTTTTTTTTAATCCGTGCACCCTATGTAAAATAGCGCATTTGTGCGCTATTTCATTATAGTGCACCACACACGTACTGTTTGATAAAAACAATTTTTTTATTTTATGTCTGTGTTAATCAGTGCACCGATTAACATATAACATATTGGTTCTCCTTGTTGACAGAGAGCATCATACGGTGGCCCCCTGTTTTCTCAGTGCATTTATAAGAACATGTCGCACCGCCTCCTCCACAACGTCTTATGCTACAAAAACTAACACTAGAGGATTATTATTAATTTTTTTGTGTTAATCGGTGCACTGGTTAACATATAATGCACCATGTCTCCTTGTTGACAAGGAGCACCCTATGGTGTTTCTACTATTTTAGCGGTGTGCTAATAAGAACACGCCACACCGACATCGGTGTGTACTTCTTGAAAGACATCGTTTTCTTGATTTTTTTTTTACCTCAAAATTTTGTGATTTATTTATAAAATATATTAGTGAATGGTATGGTACAAGTTTTATATTGATAAAGAAATGGCTGACAAGGGATCAGGTAAGAAAAATGTTGATAGCACATCAAGAAAAACAAAAAGGAAATTTCTTTTTAAATTTTTTACAAAAATTAATTTTTCGAACTATATGTAATTTTAACTAATATGTATTGTTTACTTTGTATCATGCGGAGCCACAAAATGATGAAGCTCGATAAGATTATTTCTGATCTAAGACCAGAAGAGCGTAAAAGCTTGATGGAAAAATTGCGGAATGATGAATCAGGTGAATGAAAAAATACTATCGATCCAATATGAGTTTCTTTTTTTAATTTTCATTAATAACATACTTACAAATATTAGATAACATGTTTCAAACAATCTATTAATTCACATATTTTTAATGTTCTACATGGACTAACAACTCAGAAAAGGAATGTTGTTCTAAGAAGAGAAAAGAAATAGAACATGCAAATGAAAATGAATTGCTCCTTATCTCATCTGGAGTGGTGTTGGAGGTTAACGAAAGGGGGAAAAACTTTTACAAAATTTTAAGGGATCTATTGGAACGAACGTATAGACGTTCTTTCCACTTACAATACAAAAATCAATCCAATGATTCCAAGAACCAAATTTTATCTAAACTACAGGATAATTTTCCAGAGAATTAGTCAATAAGACAAGTCAGACTTTTAATAGCACAAATGTACAACAACAAAAAGAAGGAATGAAAAAGTAAGATTCCTTTAAATGTTTTTCCAGAATTATATGTATATATTACTAGAAATCAATGATTTATAAATATCACTTTTGTTATATTTACTTTTCATATATCAATATAAAAATTAAATAGTTTATTTTCATGTTACATTTTCAGGAAGATTATGAAAATCTCCAAGGATGAACGAGCTGATATCAGAAATATGCTAGTAGGAATGTCCAAAAAGGTGTACAAGGAGATAGGCAAAGAAATAGACACAATTGCATCGCACGAGGAGCCATTTCAAAAACAACGTGCTTCAAATGTAATATGTAATCATTGGATTTTTCGATTAGGTACAATAAATAAACAATTTAACATTAAATATTAATTTTCAAGTATTTTCTTGCAGAAAAGAAAAGAAAATGGAACCCATTCAACACAAAAAACAGGATGACAAGGAAGAAAAAGGTTGATATCTAAGTTTGTGAATAATTGTTACTTCCTTATAACAACTTAACTAGATTTCATTTTTTTTATATTTTAATTTGTTTTAGAGCAATCATCATTGAATGTCTTCAAACCGGTGCTAACATACAAAGAAGAACCATCAGAGGAATTGATTGACATTGGGTTAAATATGGGTTGTCAATATATATTGGAATATCATAATTAATTGTGGAATTTGTAAGCATCTATCGATCTTTTTTTACTTAGCTTCATCTATAATTAATAGAACAAAAAAATCTTTTATATTAAATATATGATTTGTTATGGGGTATAAAATTTGTAGGAAACAAAGTATGGAACTACGCCAACAAATGAAATGTTGAAAGATGGCATGAAATTTGGTTTTGAAAGAATGTGTATAGTTCACAAGTCAATTATTGCTATGGTACGTCATTTCTTTTCGATTTATATTGATGTATATTACTTAATATTTCAATTTTCATTATTCTCACCAATGTATATACATTCATTACAATTTATTTTTATGTTTGTCGATGGACGTTGAAGAAGAAGAAAAAAATCAACACCGTGAATAAAACATTCCTAAAAATAACCCCAAGTCATGGAAGTAGCTCAAGCAGTGACAAAAATTCAAATGAAGAATGATGATCATTATGTTTGGATATCAAAGCAAGGCGTTGTATGTAATATCCCAAATCTGGAACAGCTAGCAAGGCATGACTGGAAAATGCATTTTCCAATAATGGCTACTACAGGAATTGAAACCAAGACCTGGATCCATTAGAACAATGTTTCTAAGTGCTAAATCCAAGAGGAGGCTCCAAAGAAATCCTTATAAGTGCTTTAAACAGATCTCCCACACTTAGATGTCCTCAAAATGTGCTCAATGAAGGGACTGCAGCAATACATGAACATGAAATGGAGAAAAAACATTATTTTATGAAGTCTGAACACATGAAGAAGTAGATATCCAACCAATGCATAATATAGTAGCAAATGTGTACAATTATTTGAGGAATAAATCACTCAAACTGGGCAATGGAAGCCTCAATGAGACATGTACAAGACAATATAGTAACACTGCTATGCAGAAATGTCATATGGCTAAAATAACGCAGTTCATTGGAGACACTGCAACAAAATACATGATAACAGAATGATATGACAATATCAGCTCAAGAAAGTGGGGGAGCAAACTCTCAACCCCTAAAAATAGCAATACTACAATGATACAACAATCCTTGGAAGGATTGGCTGCAATACATGTACAAATGGAAATTCTGCAGAAATGCCAGAGTTGCGGGGCAGCAACTGCAACTCAAAATTGAAATAATATGGAGATTGCTGAATAATATGTACAATCTTAAGAAAAACTCCTCCAATGGATCTCTCAAGTGCAAGGCTGATCCCGACACTGAAGATCTTGCCCTCCAAGAGGCTGGTGCAAACCCTCACTGCAAGTATGCACTAAAATAATGCAGTATGGAGAATGGACTGCACTATCTATGATGGAAGATGCTTGGCCTTGATGCCAAGATATGAAAATCAGCTCAGAAACCTTCCTTACTAACCTTCCCAAGGAATATAAGCACCTTCCTCTGAAAGATGAGACAAGGAATGGTGTGGTGGAACCCCTCCACTGCAACACCTAGAAACACTACGTTATACTTCAGCAGAAATAACACAGTGACTAAAGAAGTGGCTTTCGCCTTGAGCCAATATGTGGAAAAAATGAAGTGCAATCCTTCAAGAGGCCCCTCAAGAAGGAGAGGAAATTCTAAGCAGGAATCCCTCGTGCTAAGTAGCACTGCAACTCAGCTAAACAGTCGAAGACTGTAAATAGTCTAATCAGACAAATGATCATAAATTCAAAGATGTCTCACTATGGCTGCCTCATCCTCCTTTTATACAATTCAATGTCTCTTTGCCCTTGGCCCCACACATTAGGGTTTCTTCCATGAAGAATATTCCTCCCTCTCAAACTGCGTTGTCTTTGCAAGCAAGCTACACCTCTTAGGCAGTGTTGTTCACTTGGTCAAACTTGACCTTTTCCTCATGCAAATTGCCCCTTTTCACACTGGAAGGTGCAAAATCAAGTTGCTCCATTGATCCCTTTCACACTATGAGGGATTTTATTCCTACTCATGGTCCTTTTACCCATTTTATTCATCTCCTAGATGATATAAGCAAAATTAATATTCCAATTTGCTCCATGCAAATTTTGGAATATTACAGTCCTCCCCTCTCAAAGATTGCTTGTCGTCAATCAAGTACAAGGATAGACTGGATTATTCTCTCCTCCTCTCCCTGTAGCATGCATGTATGATGATCTCATCCAAGTGTAGTGATTCTATCTCATCAATCAAGCCTCCACATTGCTCCTCTTCAACATGCAAGTCAGCTATCAAGCCATCATCATGTAAAGGTGAAATACTCAAGAGGATAGCAAAGTGATGTCTAGAGGTCCCCTTGAGGAAATGGATCTGAAATATAATGGGAACTTTCTTTCCCATATGGATCCTCCATCCCCAAGCTATTAGCCATGCAAAATGAGTCACCTCCCAACTAGGCAACTCCTGAAAACTGTCATCCACCTTTGGCTCCGGCAAAGTAGGTGGGATGAAAATCTACACATGGTAGAAAATATAACCCACCCCACGTTGTCCTCCTCTCCACTTAAGATAAGTGTAGGGTGTCTACTAATCCTGGGCTGCAATAAGGTTGCCCTCAAGTGGCAATATGAAGGCTAGATCTCCAAAGACCTCTCCTCCAATGCTACAAATCATGCTGGCCCAAATATCCTCATATATGATGAGTTGGAAATCATCATCATATGGCATCTCATCCATCATATGGCTCACCTCATATGTAAACAAATGTGTTGTCAAGGTGACCATACCATGTCCCATGCTCCCTCTAGAACATATAGTGCAAAGAGTGTGGGAGGATTCTCCATAAAAGGACACATTTACCCAATGTGTCTCTCTCCCAAGCATGCTCCTCATAAAGACAGAAACAATAGAGCCATAGGGAGCAAATATGAGAATCATGCTTGCTTCCATGTATAATAAATGAGAAGGACAATAGTCCCTTAGGTGCAACCAATGCAGCTTGACCCTCAACTGCAAAAGAGACTGATAAAATGAGTGGCTTCTCAACCACTTGCTTGTAGCTCCAATCTCCTCATAAGTATGAAGGAAGTAAATGATGTATGATGTTGAATGAGCCTGTCCTCCATAATATATCTCTTCCCCAAGTCCTCTTAGGGAATGGTCATTAATCATGCTTATGGCCTCATCTAAACCATGTGGTCTAGAAAAATGAATGCTCCTCCTTGGAGCATCATCCTGCACAAGTATCGTTAAGGGATGCATATATACATTGTAAAAATAATCATGTAAACAAAAATGAATACCCTTACCATATCCTCTGCTCATACAAATGGAGTGGCTCATGGATGAGTCTCCTCTCATCCTCCTAGAGAAAAGAGGTGGCTGTGCTAACTCTCTCAAAGAGTTATGTAACTCCTCCATCTGCTCCTGATCCATGCATCTCCTCATATGTTGATATATCTCCTCCTAAAATCCCTTCCAAAGATACCCCTCCATGATGGTGTGGTATGCTCTCATAGAACAAGTAGGGCTGAAAAGGAAATCCTCATGAGCTGCTTGTAGTAACTTCTCCTTGAGCTTGGAAGCTCTAGATAAGAAGATCCTACCATGATAGTAGATGAACCCATATCTGACTAAATATCCCTCCTCATGCAACTGGTCATCCAAGATCATGCAAGTGAAAAGATCCTTGGAATACTCCACCAACAACTGGGAGTTCCAATATGGATCTATCGTCCATAGTGACAGCGCTGATGATCTCTCATGAAGAGCATTTGTCATATGATCATCCTCCTCTTTGACATCTCTCATGCCAAAAATGCAAGTTGGAAGGCTGCTATCCTTCCCCTTCTGCTTCTGCCACAGCGTAGAATCTGAAATGGAAGTGGGTGCTGATGATGTTGAGGGAATGCTCCCTCTTTCCTTGAGTCTACCCAAGACTCCCAACACTGCATCAAGTTCTCCCAAGGTTCCCACTCTTCTGAAATCACTGAGTAGTGCCTCAACTAGTGAAGCATCCATCCTCCCCTGCTGATTGAGTGGTCTCCCCGGAAAAATGTCTCCATGTAATGAGACATCATCATCAAGAGATGACTAAATATATGAATGGAGAAAACTCTCCATGCTTCCACTGCGCAATCCAATCACCTTCTTAGGTGCATCAACCTCCAGAAATGAATAGGGATGTGTACTCCTCATCTCATGATGTTGGATCTTCTCCCTACTCCCTCCTTGTGTCTCCATGGTTCCACACCTTCTCAACAATGGCACATGAGTTGTGCCTTGATCTCCACATATGAGATCCTGGGGACTTCCTTGCAAAGATGCAAGAATCCCTCTACTTGGAGCAAGAGCTCCTCCTTCCTCTGCATGAGGCACTAGATAATCTCTAGATGAAATAGTGTTGTTGCCCTCAATCTCTGAAACATGAATGGAAAACCTACCAATGATTGGATCCCTCTTTGAAAAAGAGACCCCCATATTTCCTTGCCCTAAGGTATGAGAATAAATTCTTTCT